>PVLD010004773.1:0-120865 GCA_004027595.1 Dinomys branickii
CTGTCTGACTAAATTTGCATGTCTGTATATGGGTCCATACATCTACAATTCGAAGATATCAATGGATAAAGCAACAACTACTGTTGAGACCATATCACCTTGTCTATAGATTAGTTGTGATTGTACTATTTTCTATGATAATTGGTGTCTGTTTGTCAATATGTTTTTGTACTTTTATGTTTCTAAAATAAAAAATAAATTAAAAAAAATAAAAAAAAAAAAGAATACTTGAATAACACTATCAACCAATTTGACTTGGCACCCTTATTGAGGAAGCTACTGAACAGTAGCTTATTTAAATGCACATGAAACAACTGTAAAGGTACAACATTCTAAGCCATGAAACAAGACAAAATAAAATTTAAAAGACTAAAAATATACAAAGCATATAGTCTGATCATACTAATTTAAATTAAAAATCAATAAAAAGTTTATACCTATAAAATTCTCAGATACTTGAATTTAAATGCCACAGAGTTAAGTCACAATAAATTAGAAAATATTTTAACTGCACAAATATTGAAATGTAGATAGAGCAGTGCTTAAAGGAAAGTCTTTAGCCCTAAAATATATATTCTGAGAAACATAAGAAATGAATTTAATGATATAAACTTGTAAAAAAAAATTAAACTGATGTAAGCAGAAGAAATGGCCTAGTAAAGACTAGAGTAGAGGTTAATAAAAGAAAATACCATTAGAGGACATCAAAAGCAGCTTCCCGGAAAAGGGCGACCATTGATAACTTCCTGCCACTTTGTCTGTAACTCTGTTGCTTGGGCTGTTTTTATGCTATTTTGTAAGTGGATGTCTGTCTGTTAATATGCTTTCCTTCTTTTATTTTTAAAATAAATTTTTAAAAATATATAAAAATTCAAAATCAAAAAAGGGCAAATGTTATTTTAAAATCTCAAATCAAAAGATCTGAGGAAGAAAAATATAAATGATCAGTTCTATTAATGAAAAAGGATTTTACTTTATATTTCATAGAATATAGATTTTACTCTATATTTTATAAAAGAGTAAAAGAATAATTTCATAAAATATATGCTAACACAAATTAGGATATTTCTTTGAATGACTTAAATCACTAAAACTTTCTCAAGAAAAATAGGTAAGCTCAACATTCCTCTCTTAATTACAGAAAGTGAATTTCTAGTTTAAATTTTTCCTGTAGAGAAAACATCAGGCCAAGATTGCTTTACTAGTAAATTCTACTAAGTGTGTAAAAAAGAAAGGAAGTCAATTCTGTATAAACTCTTCCCAAAGTATAAGTGAATGCTTTTCAGATCAGACAAATGAAACAATTATCACCTTGATATAACAAGCAGAAAAAGAAATTACAAGAATGTCTACCTTTCTACATTTATTATCTTAGTGGAGATCCTAGTCAGAGTAGTAAGGCGAGAAAAAGAAATAAAAGGCATTTACATTGGAAAAATAAATATGCATATAATATTGTCATGTTTACTTAAACATCTAAGAAATCTACAAAACCAGTATGGAGATAATGTGTGAGGTTAGCAAAGTTACAAGATAAAAACAATAAGCAAAAGCCAACTGTATTTTCATATATAGGCTAAGTATTTCTATTTCAAAAATACAAAATTTATAATGCTCCAAAGTCCTAAACTTTTTGAACACTGACAGGACACAAGTGGACAATTCCCCACTTACCTGACCTCAGGACACAGCCAGAACTCAGGTACACTAAAAATATTATCACCTTCAGGCCATATGTATGAGAAGTATGTAAAATGTAAGAGACTCTCTTGTTTAGGTCTGAACTCCATCCTCAAGGCATCTCATGTATATAAAAACAAATCACACTTTTAAAATCTTCTGGTCCTAAGCTTTTTGAATGAGACACTATAATAGCAAAATATAAAATTGCATTAGGCAATTTTTAAAAAGTTATAAATCACATACCATAAAACTCAACCATTTCACTTTTAGGTATTTACCCAAGGAAATCAGAAGCATGTGTCTATAGAAAGATATATACATAAATGTTCATAACAACTTTACTTATAATAGTTATAAACTAGAAATGACCCAATTTCACCAATGAGAAAAGAAGAAACAAATCTTAAAGTATCCATACAATATAACGCTACTTCATAATGAAGTTAGATTAAATGACTTATACATGCCACAACATGGACAAATTTTGAATTAATTCTGTTTGATGAAATAAGCCCAAAAGGGTAATACTTGATTATTTAATCTTCTAGAGCACATGAACTAATCTTTAATAGCAGAAAACAGATTAATTGTTGTCTAGAGAAAACAGAAAAGTTCAACTACAAAGAACATGAATAAATTTTAAAAGATAATAACAGTGTTTATCTGGATTGCAAAAATGTTTTTATAGATGTGTAATGATCCAAATTGTCCAAAAGGTGAGTGTATTTCATGCATGCAATTTATGTATCTCAATTATTCAATACGTTTATGTAAATAAAATAACTGAAAGAAAATAAAGTATTTCAGTTAAAATATCTTAAAAATACAAAATATTCAGAAATGAATTTAATAAATATATTCAAGCCCTTTTTGTTAAAAATTATAAAATATCATTAAGAGATAAAAAATACCTTAAATAATTATATTCTATTTTTCATGCATCATAAGAATCATTATTATTGCTATCACAATTTTTCCTAAATTAATCTGTATCTTTAATATGTAATCCCATTCAAAATCCAATAGGTTTTTTTTTTTAAGAAATTGACAAATCAATTCTAGAATATACATGGAAATGCAAAAGACATAAAATGTACAAACTAATTTTGCAGAAAAAGGAGAAGATGAATGACAAATACTATATGACTGTAAGGAATAAAGATTTTAGGGCATTATTTAGTGAAAATACTGGTATAAAATAGAACACAAATTCTGCAGTAGGCTCCTACATATTAATCTATTGATATTTAATAAATGTAGTAAGACAATTCAGTGTGGAAAATTGAATTCCAGTGTGCCAGGATAAAGGAAATTGAGGGTTAATATGAAAAAAAGAGACCTTAACCCTGAGTCTTTACTTTTATATACAAAAATCAACTTGAAAAGGGTCATAGACTTAAATGTAACAGCAACAACCCAACGTTTCTAGAAGAAAACTGAATATTTTACTTTATATCAGGTACGATTACATAAATAAGATTCAAAAATCTGTATATTAAAAAGTTAATAAACCATACTTTATTAACATTTAAAACTCTTCTTCAAACAAGACTACATAAGTGCAAGTTGCATTTTACTACAACCTACAAAATCAGAATCCCCAGGAACTGATTTTCACATGTCATTCTGAATTATTATGAATGAGAGTTACTACTTATATTCTTAAAAATAAGAACTGGGAATTTCATTAGACTATAAAGTGGCCTTCATATAGGCCCAATGCATAGTCATAAGGAGAAACAGAAGACAAATAGTTTTCTACTGAAAATAAGAAACTTAGACCAAGCATCTATAATCCCAGCACTCAGGAGGCTGAGGCAGGAGGATCGTTGTGAGCTCAAGACCAGCTTGGGTTAAAAAGTGAGCTCAAGTTCAGCCTCAACTGCATAGCAAGATCCTGTTTCAGAAAAGACAAAAAAAAAAAAAAGAAAAAAGAGAGAGAGGAGAGGAGAGGAGTGAGAAGACAAAAGAGAAGAAAATTAGACCAAGAGAGAAAAGATCAAGATGCAGATTAATGTTAATCCATAAGGTTCCCAAATGTGGCTATGAAAATTTCTAATGTTTATTAAGGTCACTTAGCTTTCAAAGGATACTATGACCTAATCACAAGAAAACAACTTTTGGAACTCAAAGTATTCTTCTAGCGAATTATTCTTAAAGCCCACAATAGTAGCATAAAAATTCATTTGCTGAGAAAAACCTTTTGACAAGTTGTGTGTCAAGAAAATTTCTGTACAAATACAATCTATAGTTCTTATCCCCTTTCTAAATTGCATTATTAATACAAGATTGAGAAACTACAACACTGTAGCTTTCTGTCAGTCTACTTAAAAGCAAAGAATATCAAGAAAGAAGCAAGATGAAAAAGAATTTTAAAACTATTTGAATATGTTTTAGACATAAAATTTTGTTTCACAAACAAAACCTCACTGGGTATGGTGGTACATGCTTATAAGGCCAGCACACAGAGGTCGGAAGATCTCTGAGAGTTCAAGGCCAGCCTACGCTACTTAGTGAGTTTAAGGCCAATCTGAACTACATAGTGTGACCCTGTCTCAAAAAAAAAGAAAAAGAAAGAAAAGAAAAAAAGCAGAAACAAAGTCTGAGCATGTTCCAAGAGTCATATGGAGTATGAAAATCTAGATAATAATTGTAGAAGTCATGGCAGTAATCAAACAGGTGAGGGTTTCTTTATACTATATATCCTGATTTCACTGAGCTGAACTTTGGCAATTGGGATGTATACATCTGAAGGAATATCACAAAACAGGAACCTACAAATAATAACTATGTTATTATTATACAAGCGAAGCATATTTATTTTAGAAAATAGAGCTAAACATTCACATGCTACTATTCATAGTTCAATCAAATATAATTATAACTGACAGTTGGAAATCAATTATTTATATAATGACAAATCCGTGCTACCAAAATGGAAGCATCCAGTACATATTGTTTGTGTTCCAGAAAAGTACACAAATCCGTAATATATGGCTACCTTCACTGTTCCAGTTTTTATGCAGTTTGAAACTCAGCAAGTCTTAATTAAATGTAAGCCCAGAGGAACATAACAGATTCCTGAACAAAGGGAAGTTTCACATTCACCAAATTCCTTTGTTAGGAGTTTGATAACCTGATTTATTTCATTGCAACAATAATACTTGCGTCTTCATTGGCTTTCAGCTTTGTATTCCAGACAGAGAGGTATCAGTTTTATTAAACTTGTGCTTGTACTCTATCCACCATTATCTCCATTAGAAACTTAAATTTCCATTAAATTGCAAAACAGATTATTAATTAATGGAGAGATCAAAAGTTCACAAATTACAGCTCTTATGGAAATTATTGAGATTCCTCTACTTTTTCATGAGTCTTTTTCCTTAAACTGCAACAATAACTTTGTTGCATTAAAAAAAATCCTATGCAAAAAGGAATTATTATTGTTGCTCATTCTTGCTCTCATTTTTCCAAGACTGCAGGGATCCAAATTATTAATTCTGTATTGGATTTGTCTTTGAAAGCATTGCCAATCTGGAATTGGAAAGAGAAAACAATCCTACTCAAAAAATAAAGCCCAAATCCTCAAATTAGCCCTAATAATTAAAGCATCTTGTGAAGGGTTTCAATGACAGGATAAACTCATCTGTCCCTAGCACAGACCCATATCAATTACCCTGGGCATGGTGCACTGGTGCACAACAAAGGGAATCGAAATACAGAGGCTGACAATCCAGACAAAGCCTGACACTGGTCAAAGCAGCCTCTTGAGTGTGATCTTTAAGCTAAGTGCTTTTAAATAAGTTTAAATACCAACAGGGGGTTAATTTCAAATCAATTTGATTCTATTCCTGAATTAATGCTTTTTAAAATCTGCTTTTATAATTTTTGCTTATCAAGGATTGCCCTTCTGGTATAAAAACTGAGCCAAGACTCAGTTATCAAATACTATGAAGGCTTCTGTTAATTAGATAGTTTATCTGTGATGAGTTGTTGACACTGAGATGATGTGTGTAAAATAACTTTAAAATATTCTGCAGGGCACTAATGTAGTGCTCAAAGCATTATTCTTCCATTTTTCAGACCCTGCTTAGAGTCAAGCTAAACTGTCTTAGTAAAAACTAATCTGATGGTTGTAGCACATTTCTTAAACATAGAATTATTCATATCTCAAAATTATATGTATAAAAGAATAAATCTTCTGGTGCTCTTTATTAGTCTGCTGTAGACCATTCTAACTAATCCAGCCTCTTTCCCATACTGGATGGTCTTTAACTGCTCAGTACTGACTGCCAGGAAATTCATCATTGCTGTTATTAAACACAATTCTCAGGATTTGCTCTTTTTGTAGTGTTTCTTATAAAAGCTTTTTTGGTGATTTTTCCTCTGGCTTCTCTTTCTACCTCCACAGAGGGCAACCCAGGAGAAATCGCAGAAACAGAAATATTTTTCCCATGCAGGTAAATTAAAACTCCAGCTGTGAAGGGTTTTTCTTTCTGTCAATTTTCTTTGTCAAGTTATGGTCTGTAAAGGTAGAGGCCAAGAACAGCCCACAGGGAATGGCTTGGAGCCATAGAACAAGCTGGTATCTTTTTGTTTTCTAGAGGGAAAAATATTGGACACCAATCTTTAACATCAGGAAAGCTGCTAATTAATTAGCCTGTAAGTTCTTAAAAGAACAAATCATTTCTTATTTTCTCTTGGTTTTTATTTAAGCTCCCACTTAAATGATTTTACTTACAGATTTGTTTCATTAAATTTTTCTACCTGCTTTTCTCAGTCATATAAGAGATATGGTTCACTGAAGTAATAGTGCCTCATAGAATCTATAGTTGTAAGGCTTCACTGCCTAATTAGTAGCCATAATATTTTTAAACAGCATGTACATTGCTTAGGAAAATGGATGTCTTTTTCAAGAGAGTGAAGTTCCCTGCTAAAATCATCAAACTAAGTCCATATCTTATTGTTACTGCTATCTCTGTGGCTCAGGCAACTTGACTGCATAGGTCTTAGGTCACATATCTATAAACAAGAATAGAATTCATGAGTATCCTTTCCAATTCTAACACTATACTATAATTCACCTCACTGAAAGAAATGCTCTGATGAAAGTATAAAAACGGAGTTCACACAAGGAAATATGTGGTAAGCAGCTATTCTAAATTATTCCTTGTCATCAAAGACGACTTTGGACTAAACTATAAACAAGAAAGGAGAAGATTAGGGAGCAGGTAATAGGAAAGAACACTGCACAAAGACTTGGTGCTAGGCAAATTTCTAACTCAGTAACCATAAAAAAGTTAAGAAATCAAAACTTCCGAAGAAAGACTAAAAATCAAAACAGAGAGAGTTTCGTTATCTTCATCGATTTCAGTATAAAAATACCATGATTCTCTAAAGCACCCCAAAAGTCATGGCAGAGGGCTCCTGGCATTGCCCTAACTGACACAGACAATGAAGTCCCCTCTTCCATTCGTGATTGGGGGATGTTGTTCAAGGACATATCAACTCAGAAGTAAAACACACACTTGAGGACACTATGTTATAAACCTACGTTATAATACATATAAACGTGTTATAATTACATGGAACTCTCTGGATCTGTATTATGTTAGTGTTCATAATGGCAATCTCCTCTGTGCCCACGTTGAGAGTTGGGTTTTAAATGAAATTGTTCTATATATTTCTTTTGTTACTCTCCTTGATTTATTTTGTCCATTTCTTGAGAATACACTGAAATATCTAAGGAAAAAGCAACCCACTACAAAAATATAAAACCTAGTGGCTTGTCTCAGTTATGTAAAGTATTTCTTCTCTTTCTGAAAAGGCTTGCGGACACTCTATGGTCTCTATCATAACTGAACTTTTACAAAGTAGCTGTAATATCTACAGGCTTGCAATACTCAGGCACCTAGCCTTTTGGCAAGAAAAAAATTTCATTAATATTTTTTGAGCTTGTTCCAGTTAAGAATATTGAAAGAATTAATCTCAAAAGGAATACACATTGCCTCAAAAGGTAATAAGGATGATATTTTCCAGATTTCAATGATTTAGTGATCAAAAATAGAAAAAGAAGTCGTTTTTCTCTCCTAAAACATCAAGTAGTGGACACTACCCAAGGTAAGACAGCAAAAGCAGATGGTGGAATCATCCATTCCAGATAATCTGTTCTCCTTCTTTTCTCTCTCTGTAAAGCCCAGCCAAAAGCTTCTCCTTTTCCTTCAGGACATTGTCCCTCCCCCAGGCTGGGCCTCCATTTTTGAAATCATTATGTTGGAGAAGCATCACGTCTCAATAGCCTTGCCTTAAACCACAGTATAAAATATGGGCTCTGTTTCCAATTTCTTCATGGCCCTGATAATGCTACCTGAGCCAAATGCTCTTAAAACAGCATTTCTTGATCCAGTGTTTGGTTTCTGTTTCATTAATAGAGAATAAATGGCAACATCTGAATACAGTTATATATGCATTATTAACCTAGGACAAGCAACTCATAGATAGAGCTTTCCGTGAGTAAGTAAGAAATCTGCACTTCTAATCTTCATCCGCAGAGTTCTTGGATCACAGGAACAAGTTAACTTACCTGAGCCTGCTATATAACCATTCCACTTGGAAATGGGAGCTCAGAAGAGAAATTAGGGGAGTTTTCTTAGGCCACAGTCCAAGTGTAAGGAATAATAGTCTTCATTCAACATAAATTGTTCATTTTAAATTTTCTCAAACAAAAAGATGTACATTGTCCACCTCTTAAATATGTGTAGCACCCACAATACATGGGGAAAAGTTTTAAAATACTCATAATATGAAGATAAGTCAGAATTTAAGCTATACTTTAAACCCTAAAAGGCCCCAAAATCTCAATGCTTCCTGCAAAGTACACTCCCATATTGTTTTCATGTTGTGCTTCCAGTACTTGGTACATAATAGAGACTGAAAAGTTTTGTTGACCAGATGATGAATTATTGCAGTAGTTTGAGATAAGATAGCACTAGGAAGATGGAGAATTGAGTGAAATGGATTTCCTATAGGAACAGTACAAAGATAAAATGAAAGGAATTGGAAATAGGTGATGAAAAATGTATGGAAGAAGGTGGGAACTAAGAAGAATTTTTTACTTTCAAACTTATGAGACAAGATGATCCCACGCAATGAGACAGAAAACAGAAGGTAGAGAATGGTAGGTGAGTGATGAGTTCTAGATTATATGTTATAAATCAAAAAATGCCATGGAAGACAGAAGGAGAGTTATTTGGTAACAAGTAGGATATGAATATTTCAACTAAACAAAGACATTTGTGACTTGGAGGTCAACATCATGTGTAAGATAATTGTTATGTCAATGAGTAAGGTAACCAGTGTGATTGTTAATTTAATGTGTGAACTTCTCTGTGAACCTAGTTTTACATAGGACATTAGTGAACTCTTTGTAAGAAAGATCCATTGGACATTTCAATAGCATGTGAGCTTTTGAAAGTACTCATCCTGAAATATTTCCTTTCTCTGGCATCCCGAACAGCACTTCTCTCTCCTATTTCTGCTCCCCCCCTTTTCGGTCTGTTGGTCCCTTAGGTGATGAACACGGATGACCATTTCCTAGATAATCTGCTTTCACTTTCCTCTCTCAGTGGTACTGGTGCTTCCCAAATACTCATATTCTGATGAAATCAATTCATGATACAGTCACTTTGTAATGAACCTGTTATATACCTTAACTGATTGTTTGGAAGGGTTGTCCTTCATTTTGAGGCTGTTAAGTGTCTTCTAGTTTTTCTATGGATAATGATGATAATACCTGGTTGTTTATTATACTTTTAATGTCTTTGACAAAGTGAAATATTAACACCCTCCCCTGACTCTTTAAAAACATACCAGACATATACAAACAAATCAGTGTGATGTGCCATATTGGCAATGTAGGATAAAGACCACATGATCATTACAACAAATGAAACAGAAGAATTTGCTGAGGTTCAATATGCTTCCATGATTTCCTTCCATGACATCCTTCTTATATCCTTCCAGGGTAAAAATCTAAGGATTTTCTAAGTATAGAAGGAAATAGGTATGGTAAGAAGTGGCCTCGATATTATTCCTCAATAGTATAAAGGCTATTTTTGAAAAACTGAATTAATATCATAGCCAAGGAAACAAGGACAATTTTTTCTCTAAGATCTGGTATAAGGTAAAGACGCCAACTCTTACCATTTTTATTCAACACAGTGCTAGAAGTACTAGCAAAAGCAATTAGGCAATGCAAAGAATTAAAAGTATCCAAACTGTAAAAGGAAAAACTAAAATTGCTGTTTCAAGATGATGTGATCTCATATGCAAGAAACTCTACGCACTCAAGAAACAATTAAAAACTGTTAAGTAAATCAATTCAGTAAAGTATCAAGATACACAAACCAACCTACAAATAAGTTGCATTTCTTTATGCCTACAGTTATCTATTTGAAAAAGAAATCAAGAAAAAAATCACTTATGATACCATCATGAAGAATGAAATTCTTAGGAAAATTTCAGCTCAGTGAAAAATTAGCATATTGAAAAGTATAAAATACTGATTACAAAAATATACAAATAAATGGAAAGATCTCTAGATATGTGTGTTGCTGCATGCCTGTAGGATCAGCACTCTAGGAAGTTGAGGTAAAAAGATCACAAGTTCAAGCTCAGCTTGGGCAATTCAGAGACCTAATGGACCCTGCTTTAAAATAAGAAAGGGGCTGGGGTATAGCTTACTGTGATCGTTGTGGAGACTTTGGGTTAAATCTTAGTATCACAAAATAAAAGATAAAATAAAGATATTTTATCTTCTTATCTTGTGAAATGTCTTACAAAGATTAAGCACAAAGCAACATACAGCAATATAATCACTATTAAAGTTCTCATGATGTTTTTTCTTATGAAATTACCCATTGAAAACTCTACCCAGCAACATTTTCTAATTCCACACAAAAGCAACACCCCTGTGTGTGTACCAAGTTTTCAGACCTGGATGTTGAACCGCCCACCTCAGTATTAGCATGTCTTCTCACACTGTTGCCCTCATTTCATTGTGTTTCCTCATTATGTCTCTGTCTACCAGTTGATGTATTATTTTCCAAGTTTCCACCTTTAAGCATGACCCACCATTATTCCTCTTATCTTTGCTAAAACTGATCCTGATACTCCAGAGATGGATGACTAATATCCTCTAGAATGAGTCCTAGACTTTAAGCCAGGATCTCACTTCAGTAAAGCTCATCCTCACAACAATATCCAGACACAGCCAACTGAATGCAACAAGAAGGAAATGGTACTTAACAACAGGGAGGAAAAGACATGAAGACAATTTTCCTAATTGACAGTGTTGCATAATTTGGTGTGGCTGTTATTAAGAAATTTACACAAACACATGTTTATAACTCTTTAATTTGAATAGTCTAATTTTCCCTATAGATTCAACAGTGAGAAATCATTAAAATAGAAAATTCTCCTAATTCATTTCACCACTTATTAAATTACTTTTATGCAAAGCACTTAGAAAAGCACTCTAAATTTTTCCAAATAAATGTATCATGTGGTTTCTGCTGGATTACAGAGAAAGGAAGATTTAATAGGTATGATACAAACGTTAAGAATAGTGGTATGACAGATCTATAGAGTGGTAAGAGAAAGATGACATGAGATTGGAGTACTCAGGGAAACATTTCAGGAGGAAGGAATTGAAGCACTTGGCCTGTGATCCACTTCTTCCTCATAAACATGAGAGTGCCTCTATGAAAACAAATAGGGCAGCGATTCAGCCTAATATCTTCGCTAATATGATATACGGTAACTGGCCTCCCAGGAAAATAGAATAAGAATATCTCTGGTTTAGGGTTACTTAGGGTAAACAACACTAGAGTCTATGGGTTCATGACAAATTGCACCCCAGAGAATGAAGCATACACTATACAACTCTCTGAAGCACAAAGGGAGGTATTTCCTAACTTAAACGCTATCTACTGAAGAAGGTGACCTGTTACTGTGATAGACACTTTATCTGTTTTTCTGAGCTAAAAATCATATGTCCACAAGAACAAGAATGAGGGAAATCTTGTGGGATACCCTAGTCTTTTCTCCGTCTTACCTGTGTCCATTGAATATTTGTATCTTTGAAATTAGTTGTAAAGTTTGATAATGAGTAAAGTCTCTGATCTGTGTGAGTCTGACCTGACAACCTGATCCTTGGTGTTAGCTTATTATTTCTTTAGGAAGTAGATTTGAGTAGCAATTCTTTTTTTTTTTTTTTTTTTTTTTTGCGGTACTGGGGATCGAACTCAGGACTCTGCACTTAGCTAGGAAAGCGCTTATTCCACTGAGCTATATCCCCAGCCCTAGGAAGTGGATTTGAAATGAACTTTGAGAAGTGTGCGGGCTTTTAAAGGCAGAGATGAAGAAATTCTTATTTCAAGCAGAGCAAAAAATAGGAATGGATATAAGAAAGTAGAAAAACATAGGACATATTCAGGCCAAAAAACATATTCTGGTTCAGCCACAGTACACAATATTTCTAGAAGAAAAATAATACAGATCAAAATGTAATTTGAGGGCTTTAGTTTTAGATTAAGGACCTTATAGCTATAGGAATTGAGGATCAATTGAAGGATTTTATGAAGAGAATTATGGAATCACATTAGAGTGTCATATACATTTCTTCAAAAGCTGTGTGAAGACCTTTTAGAAGTATGGAAGACTTATCCAGATTTAAGTACAAAATAGTTTAGTGCCAGGATTCTCAAAGGAGGTCCATGTACCTAGGTGAATCTATCAGGCAAGTGAAAGTTATCACTGAAGTTTCGGTTGTTGTTCGCTTGGTTTGCTTTAGCATTTAAAATATTGTATATTCATATTAGTGATAATTTTAAAACGCTTATTCAGGTCCAGCTAGGTAGCCACATTATAATAGAATATTACCACAAGTTTCCATATTTTTCCCTTCTTCCTGTTTATACTTGTTTGGGGACTAAGTTAAATTATCGCAGATCAATAATGAAAAACTAATAGAGACTTCAACTGTGAATTGATTTTTTATTTGTTACTAAATAAAGGCAAACACTTTAATGTTCATTTGAATTTTGTTGAGTTGGGGGAAATTTCACCATCTTGAAGTACACGGGAGTCCATGAGTACACGAATGTGTATTTCTCCTTATTTCTCCATCCTGCTCTTATTCTCCATTCTGTTCCCTGCCCAAAACATTAACTAGGAAGCTTCTTCGCCATCTGACTTCTCACTAGGTTGAACAATTGGGTGTTGGCATTGGGAGACTGAACAGTGGGAATAGTAAAGTTGTAACACTTGCTTTTCTGGGTGACTGCAAGCTGACTGTGCCCTCTTAAGAAAGACAAGACTTTTCTAAACTGTTCTCCTTTGCTATCATTGTTACCCCAGACATCCTCTAAGAGGCACGTTGTGTTGCAGGCTTGGCTGCCAGCTGGCAGACTTTTGGAGTGATTAGATCATCAGGACTCTCATTTCATTAAATCAATTACTCTATTGATGGAGCCATAATTTGATGGCATCATTCGGAGGGAAAGGAAACCACAGGAGGTGGGTCTTAGCTGCAGTAAGTCACTGGAGTCTCACTGCTGTGTGCTGTATTTTGTTTCCAGGCCCCTTCTTCCCGGGCTGTGTCCCTGTCTTTATGCTCCCTGGAGGCCGTGAGGTGAGCAGCTTTTCTCTACCGTGCTCCCTGCCAGGATGTTTCTACTTTGCCACAGGTCTAAAAGCCACCTGACCACAGATTGAAACCATGGAAAGCACAAGCCACGATAAACATCTCCTTCTTAAAGTTGGTTTGGGTCCGGTATTTTTCACAGTGATGAAAAGCTGATTTTTCACAATGTTGAAAAGCTGATAACACGTTCTCCTACAACTGTAGCCAGGCTGTCCAATTTCTGATCATGGCTTCCTTTGCCTCGATAGTCTTGCAGGTGATAATGAGTCTTCACTATTACTGTTCCTGAACTGTAGTTTCTTCTATGACTGTCTACACTTTTGTATGAATTTCCCTTATTGAAATCTCTTCCTATACTCCTTAAATACCATTTATTTTCTCCAGTGATCCATGAAACAATGAAACTCAATCAATAGTCATTATTACTATACTCATATTGCAATCATCAATTTGGATTCAGCCATGTAGCACTGTCTATCATATTAAAATAAGTGTGTTTTTCCAAATTGTATTGGTTGCAATGATTCATTTGTATTCAATTGATATTTTTTATTTTATAGTTTTATCTGAAGTCTAAATTTGTCTATTTTATAATTATACATATTTAATTAAATTAAAAATAACAATCAATCAATATTAAGGAGAGTTTTTGAATAGTTTTCACCTTCAAAAGGAGGTCAATTATCCATCGAGTTTGAGACTGACTGGTCTAGCTTATTACTTCTAATACGGTTTCCAAAATACCTCTGAAAAGCACCATGAAATTTGTCAGGGTGTGAAATGGACAGCTGATAGTGAATGGATACCAAAAGCCAAGAACTTCATAAAGTCCATTACAACTGCAGAAGCTACAGGAACAGGTGCACTTTCTCCCAATCTCTATGAATATATGACCCACTGTGGATATTCATAAATGCTCATCTTGATCATCAAGGCTAAGAATTGTACTTAGATTATTTGCAAGTAAAATTGTGCATTCCTTGACCAATTCTCGAGTCTAAACACATAGCAAATAGGAAAAGGAGAAATAAATTCCACACAGCCATATTTTTTTCACAGAGTGCTTTCTGGATCAGAAATTCGTTAATTGGGCCCAAAGTCCCTGGCATGCTGAACATAAGATTTGCAAACAGATTGAAAGGGCCAGTTCAGCTTCAAAAGTATAAGGTGCTATAGATGAAGAGCCAGAGCCAGCTTTATAACTTGTAGCCAAAGGTTAGAAGAAGTTTTCATAATTGAAGTTTGGGACTGAAGAAGGACTCAGACCTAGGGAATTCGGAAAAAAACAGCATTAGAACTGAAAAATCTGCCAACTGGCTAGGTTAACAAATCTCCCAAGTTCCCAATATCATTGAGGTAGATCTCTGCACTAGTATTAGAAATTAGAGGCTGGGACAAAGGATAGAATGGTATGACATATATCAGTCACGGAAAGGAAAGTTGTATTGTCATACCAAACGAATCCAAAATATCAGCGAAGTTAATTTCCATTTTCACATCACAGCCTAATGCAGGTCAAGCAGTTGTCCTTGGCTGCTCTATGACAGGGATTTGGAAATCTGAAATGATTCCAAATAGCATTGTTTTCAACTCAATGCTCTTTATATTCACTGATTAATCCAGTGTTCTTGACGCCTTTAAGTGCCTTTTGGACTAGGAGTAATGCAAACTACTCATCTGACCCAAAATTAATACAAGGTTGGGAAATGTATGAAAGTAGTCGAATATTTGCTGAACAGGATCCAGGTGGACTCATATGTGGCTGAGCTTCAAATTGTCTTGAGAAATGGAGGCGTCCAGAGTGAGAAAGAAGCTGAAGAGCTTCCCATTGAAAATAAGCTTGTAAAAACACATTTGCATTCTTACACCTGGTAATCTGGGCAACTTCGTGGAAGATAACAATATGTAATATATTCAACCACTGTTAATTTCCTATCATCTGGTTTTGAAATTCTGTATCATTTTTATTGTTTTCATGTTGCTTTGTTTTTATCTTTATTGTTGTTATTTTCTCTTTTCTCTGTAAAATAAGAAATAAAAAATAACAAGGTTCACCAAAAAGAAAGAAACCATTAAATATCAGAACAAGGAATTCCTTCACATGAAATTAATTTCATAGAAAAGACTGAAAAACTTTCAAATAAATGTGTTTTGAATGTTCATAAAGATAAGTTAATAACTTCTACTTAGAAATTATGAAAATTGAAGAAGTAAAGATCTATATAAGAAAAGAATTACTAGAAATATAGCCTGTGAAATACGTGCAAGGAGGAAAGAAACTAAATTAGACACCCCTGAAGACAGACTTAGTGGAATAGTACAAAAAAGTGTGAAAAATTCACCCAATATGCCACCAAATAATATATTTATAAAATAAGAAGAGCAATTTTGATATGAAAAGACAAACTGAGAGATGAATACATTCATCTGATAAAAATTCCAGCCTGTAAAACAAAGAAAATAGAAGATAAGCATTATTTTAAGAGATATTTGCTAAGAACTTTCAAAATTTAAAAAAAATGTGAAATAGCAAGAAAATAAAAATGAGTCCACACTGAAACACATGTTGAACTGCAAAATATCAAAGATAAAACCCACCCTAAAATCTATTACAGAAAATATCAACAATGGAATGAAAATAAATTAACAAAAATTTAAAATTTTAAGTAATGGAAATCAGAAAATAATGCAACAATATCTTCAAATCATTGAGAAAAATGGATATAAACTAGAATTTTATGTCAGGTTAAACTATTACTTTGTAATGAGGGGAACATCAGTACATACTCTATGAGTTCTATCTAAACAATCGAGTGATTCAGTTTACCACACACAGCTTCTACCTGCAAATGCTATTAAGGGATGTGCTTTGGAAAAAGAGAACACGAGTCTCAAGGCATACTGTGTGCCACAATGTGAATTAGTATAGGAAAATAAATTTGAGCTATAAAAACATAACACTAACTAATAATTTATGTTTTAAACATAGAATAAAAAACTTTAAAGTCATGACAAATGGAAGAGAATGGTCAAGAAAAGTTAATGGACATAAATCCCTGTATTGGTCACTTTTTCATTTTGGAACAAAAACCCAACAGAGGCAATTTAAGGAAGAGATGTTTACTTGGTTCAGTTTCAGAGGGGTCAGAACTGGCATGGCAGAAGGGCATCCAGAAGAAAGCTGCTCAACCCATAACAGCCAGAAAGCTGAGAGGGAAAGGAGGCCCCTGAGACAAGAGTACACCCTCCCGTGTTACATTTCAGTGAGCTGCTTCTCCAACCAGGCCCAGCTTCTATAAGCACATTGAGCTATAAACTGAAAACTGGTTAATCCACTGATGACTACAGCCTCCTCATAATCCAGTCACCTGCCAAAAGCCCCACCCCTGAACACAGGAGAATTTTGAAAATTATCTCTAAGCCATAACCTTCCGCCTTGACCGCCAAAATGTTCATCCCCATCTCATTATGTAAAATGCACTTAATCATCTCTAACTGTTCCAACATTACTTAGAAGTCCAAATCTACTGTCTCTGTGACTTAAGACCAATTCCTAGCTGTATGCCTCTGTCAAAATAAAGAAAAGGAAGTTAAATCCTTCCAACATACAACAGCACACTGCAAACATTCCCATTCTAAAATGTGGGGATGGTGTAATGGAAAGGAATAACAAACCAGCAGGGCAACAGCCCCCAGGGCAGGTTGTGGTAGGATTTGAGCTGCAAAGGGCTTGGCGAGCCCTACTTCTAATACCTTGTGAGTTGTAACCGAAAAGGCCTGACTCTCAGGGTCACTCTGTTCTTTGCTTGTGGCTTTCCACATTCCTGGGACTTCCAGTAAAGTTAAAGGTTCACTTTCACAGTTTCATAATCGTGTTCTCAAGGTCACATTGCCTGGTTTCTCAGACCTTTCTGTGAAATCTCAGCAGAATGTCTAAAGACCCCACAAATCTTGCATTCTGAATGGATATAAAATCAGTACTGTGTGGATGTGTTCTGCCATGAGTTCAAGCAGTAGGTAGGCCCACATGGGCCATGGCTGTAGTAGTATCTGACTGACTAGATGCCAGAACTTAAGGATAAACATCCCTATGTGGCACTGAGTGAGCAAGTTACCCTACGGTTCTCTTCTTTCAAAGGAGTTTACCATTTTACACCATTGTGCTTGCAATGAATGGCATTGTGCTGATTTCTGAGAGGCTGTTGAGGCATTTTTTTCCATTTTTCTGAGGCAATGTACTTGTCTTATTTTCAGTGGCTCTGATCATTTCGGCACCCGCAGTATCCTTCATCACAAATTTACATGTGCTTCCTTTCTAGCTAAACTGAAAAATTTTCAAATCATTCAGTTTTGTTTATTGCTCCTGATTCTCACAGTAGATCTGGCTAAAAGCAGCCAGCAGTACCCGTGCCACAGCCTGAACATTACAATTTCCTCTGCCAGATCAATTAACATGCCACCTTTAAATTCAGCCTCACTGAAAATTTCAAAATGCAGAAAATATAGGCAATTTTTTGCCAGAATGAAACAGGCATGACTTCTATACTATTTCCTAGTAGTGTTCTCATTTCTAGCTGACATCTCACGAGCCTTTATCATCAGCATTCCCACTAGCATTCTGATCTCTTGCACAAGAGCAATAAAGCTTACAGTATTCTGGGATTTCTCTAGTTCACATTTTTTAATCTTCCCAGACTTTTCCCACAAACCAGCTCCAAAGGCTTCTGAAGAACATGGTCATATATAGTCACAGTAATGGCCCCACTTCTGATACCAACTTTATGCATTAATCACTTGTCACTTTAACAAAATACCAAACATATGCAATTTAAGGAAGAAATATTTCTTTTCCTTACAGTTTCAGAAGATTCAGTCATGGTTGGCTGGCTGTAATGCAGAATTACAAAGGACAAGGTGAAGGAAAGCTGCTCAAAAATGAGAGAGAAGGGCAAAGGTAGGGAAAGACTGTGTCCTCCAAGGTCACACTCCAAGAAAATCATTTTCTCCAAGAAGGCTTGCCTTCTAAGAGACATGAATTGATCTACAATAGTTAATCCGCAAATGAGTATAGCACCACGGTGACCCAACTGCTTTAATAATGGAAATTCCCATAATGTGTTATAAACTTCTCAGAGCATCTCTTAACTCACACTTTCATAATAACAAAGGATTGTATAATGTGTATAATTTACCAGAAACATCAATAATTTTCCTAGTACATCTATCAAAAAGTTATAAAATGTATCTCATTTGCCAAAAACAATAATGTCATACTATACTCATCATTCAAGTTGACATCTTCAGTTTGCAGGAACTGAGGATAAAATGGAAGGTGGTTATTTTTTGGAAGGAGAGTCCTCTTACATATGAACATGGGGCATCTGGCTCTCTGGTGTCCTTTGTTTCCATGGGAGAGTCTGCAGCCCACTACAACCTCCTTTTGCTTTGCTAGGTCTCAACTTTTCCAGAACTAAAAACTGGTCTAAGTTTGTCTGCTTCTGTGTTTTCTTTAACATTATTCTGTAGCAGGACATGACATTGTCATTAAGCAAATGAATACATTTGGCTTTTTCTCTGAGTGGGTATTCTCTACCTACGTTTGTAGCTCTGTCTATTTTTTCAGGATTGCTTTTATTTCAGAAGATGAACTTTGCTTCACTGATTGTTGATACTTCCCCGCCCCTTAAGAAAGCTTCTCAGCTGCTATTCTCTCTTGGCAGCCAGAAGTTAGTGAAGTTCCCCTGTAGACAGTTCCTATGAGTGTTCTTCCACCAATTCCTCAGCATCACCACTGTCTACCTGCAAACCTATGGATTCTGCTATAGTGACAGTATCATCAACCACAGGGTCAATTGAAGTCTCAAGCTTTTCTACACAGCCTTCAGAGACTTTCTGCTATATAATTTTAGGCCACACTTTCTTCCAGGCAGATCTCAGTGTCCTCAGAGACACAGGATTCCTCAATTAAACCTACACAGGAAAGGACATTGTAATGTTCTTTCCTGAACTTTTTAAGGGTTAAATCCGTATCTGAGACCATCTGGAAGTAGTTCAGGAACAGTTCCTTGGTGTGTATGTTCTTAAAGTTAGCTATAACCTGCTGGTACATAGGCTGCTGTAGAAGAGTTGTATTAGGTGATAAATTGACTGAGAGCCATGGGAATTCTTGAACCAATTCTTCTAAACCTCAGAGGTGATCAGGAGCACTGTGCATGCTAGAGAGAACCTTGAGTGATAAACCTTTGTCCTGTAGATATTTCTTAACAGCAGGAGAGAAAGCCTCCCTGATCCACTCAAGGAGAAGTACTCTTGTTACTCAGGCTTTTACATTAGATCTCCCCATGACTCTTAGCCTATTCTTGGTGACTATGTTTTCTGAACACTGTGGGGGTCTCATAGTGATAAACCAAGAGAGGTTTTCTCTTGAGGTCACCACTCATGTTGGCACATTAGCAATAAGGTTATCCTATCATTCATAGGTTTGTGGTCTATGATAGGCTTGTGGCCTGGAATTTTCTTGTCTTCCTGGGTAATGTGTGTTCTTCTGGGCACTTTCTTCTTAAAAAATGCCAGTTTCATCAGAGGTGAAAACTTGATGAGTGTGAAAGCCATTTCTCTGTGTGATCATTTTTCAGTGATGTATGTAATTTTCAGCAGCCCTTTTATCAGCACTGACTACTTCATTATGCCTAGTACACTACGAGCCCCAGCTCTCAATCTTACAACGTGAAACCATCCCTTACTGGCATGAAATGTTTCACCATTGTCATTTGTTGATGGGTTATCCTTTACGAGATCTGCATTTATAGCCCTAGCTTTTTCACAAACTATAGACTCAGATAGGCCGTAGCTTATCATCTGCCGTTTGTTTAACCTCATCTAACACTATTAATCATGACTTTCTAATATGAGTAACACCTTTAGCAGCACTAGCTTTCTTATACAAATCTCTTTTCTGTAATATTGTCAAGATGGTGGATTTTGACATGCTGTACATAGTAGTGAGATGGGCCACACAAATTCTACTCTCGCACTTCCCCATAATTTCCTTCTTTTTTATTGTGTTTGCTTTCTTTTCCTCCCTTCCTTTCTTAGTTTCTTTTCTAGCTTTTGGGGGGCCATTTTGATAGCAGTAAATGCCGGGAGCGCACAAAATACTAACCAAAATCACGTACATAAGTGCAAGCATCTGGGATCACACTGCTGCTGACATATTCTTACATACACATTTCTGGCATCATAAGTCTGTTTACAACCACAGAAGTGGGTGACTTTAAGGTCATAACTCAGGACTTTGATTGTAAATTAAATCTAAAACTCCTGTCTTAACCCAAAATGTTTATATGTGACACTAGTCATAATTTAAGCATCTAGTATATTAGAAAAGAAAGCCAAAAAAGTGGTTGAGCCATGTTTAGGGACAAGTACATGGCTGTGCTTGACTTTAACACAATCCAATATTTCGGGTTTGTTCTTATATATTCCCTCAATTTTATCTTTGTTTTCCAAAAATTGAAAAATAAGAGAATTTGACCTGATTTCCAATGTTTTAACATGCTTTCTTGCTAGTCCATGTAGGTGACAAATTTCAACTATCCATAGAAATTGTGAGTGTGTTGAAGACTACAAAATGGTATTGTAAAAAGAATATAGCATCTTTTCCCAGTACTCACATATGGATCACTGTATTACATACATAAGTACCCATCCACACACACAATTACAATGGACTTTCACCTGTGTTACCAGATTTCTATAGTTCAAACATATGATAACAAACTGCATGAGATACCCCAACTGCTTCATAGTGGTGTATTACACTAGTTTAATTTTGCCATCTACAAGGGATAAAGAAAAAAAGAATTTCATAGAATTACTATCCTGCTTTAGCTTGTGAGAAAAAGGAAAATTGTGTAATTAACAAAAGTGGGAGATGCTATGTAATATCTGTCATTTTTATCTTTAGTTACCATATTTTAAGGTCAGTGATACCACATTTTGGGTATGTGGGAATGGTTGTAGCAATTTTAATAATTAAAGAGAAAAAATCTTGGGAAGGCTTTGTGTAATTACTGCTTGATGGAGGGATAAAGCACTTGTAATGAATTCATGTGTAGCTCATTATTGCAAGCAGCAAATAAGTCTGTTATTTAGTAATAATGATTATAAACAGAAGAATTTTATTGCATAAAAATGTTTACTATATAAAATTGGTTTTCTTTATTCTTACCATGTTTTAAACCCAACTTATGTTAAATGCAATGGTCAATTTTTTATATCTCTGCAGTCTCTGTCACAGAAAAATGCAAAAAGTAATAAATTATCTAGCACACCAAAAGAACACAATATTCATGCAGTAATAGTATAAAACATATGGAAAATGTGATCTCTAAGAAGACCGTGACTTACACAAGTTTGAGATTTCTAGACTGATTTCTTGAAATAGAAAACTCTAATATGAGCAGATTTTAGTTCACCTTTACTTCAAAATCACATTTCTTCCTCATATAGATCAGAACTGGAATTTTAAGGACATATATTAGTCCTTATTCTCAGAGCCATATACATGGGTTCTATTTGTTCTTATTACACTTTAACTTCAACATCTTCTGAGTTTAATTTCTGAGAAGCAAAATTGCTAATCATGAAGGAGGAAGGCATACATCAGAGTTAATTTTTTCATGAGTCAGCTCAAGTCATTTCGACAAAATTGATCTATTTCTAGCCTCTGCCTACTGACCCAGTAAAAGGAACATTAGTAAGACTACCAGTATTTTTCTATAATCAATAAGCCACTAATTTGTTACTTGCTACATGAAGTAATGGGATTAGCATGAAATTCAGGGTACGTTCAAATGAAAGAACAGCAACGAGAGTTTGGTCTTGTAGTTTAGGTGCCTTTTCTCTCCTACTCTTTACCTGCATGGTATGATACAAGTGACAAAGGTAGACACAGAAAAGAAATATAACAGAAGTGAAAACCTTCGTGCACATTTAGTTCAATAGTGAACAAGGCACCTTGCAGTTAAATGTCAAATTAATGGTGATAAAACATAACTGAGCCTAATCATTTTCAATAAAGGTCAAATGCTGGTTCACTTGGCCCATTTGAAGCTTATGCTTATGCTGTTTGGCTATTGTTTCTTGGGGGGTAAGGAGTGTGTACAGACCCAAATTTGGTCAACAGACCCTTCAGTTCTTGGCTTTCCAGAGCCAATTTGCCATCATAGCTACTATAAAATGGATTTTTTTATATTTTACTGAGTCTATTATATCCAATTATATGTTATTTTAAAGATAGTCCAGTGACACTGAACATAAAGCTCTAAATAAAAATCATCAGTCATAGCTTTTATTTCAGAATGTAAGAACAATGGAAAGGCATGTTGATAACATACAACAATTTCATCTCCAAAACATGATTTTCTGTCTGCATGTGATCAAAAGCAAAGCAAGCTTACTTATATTAATATAGGCCATTTGCCTACTCAGCCTTAAGCTATTTGAACCTCAAGCTTCCTATTTTCAAAGACATTGGGTCTTCAGGGAAATGTTGTATTTTAAGCTGCCATGTCAAATGGGTCAATTTAAAAACATATCTACCTACGATGCACAGCTGAAGCAAAAATCCATAAGAAAAAAATAGCATTTGTTGGAATCTAGCTAAATAACCCCATTAGAAAAACATTTTGGGCTAACATAAAAGGATTTAAATGAAAATTTTCCAACTCTGAAAATTTCTAAACAGGAACAATAAAAGAAAACATTTCTCCATCTCTCTCCACTATCCCCCCTTTACCCCTCACCAGCCCATGGGGCTCTTACTCTCAATAGCGGTACCAGTTTTTAGCTGTGAAGAAATGATTTAAAGTTGTACAATATTATCTAATTCATGGTAAAGATTCACAATAGTAGTGTTCATATTATTAGGCAATAATTGCACATTTTACTGACAGTAGAGTGGATTTTGTGTCCTCTAGCCCTTCAGTTGCCTGTGGGTTGTAGAGTACTCATTAACTGGTTTGAAAAGAAAATGTAAAATGCCGCTGATTATTGTGTGAGTGATAGCACCGGACACAGGGAAAATGGAAAGGAAGCACATTTGCTTTGGAAGTTCCATCTTCCCATCTGCACCACTCTTCTTTACCCTAACATCTCTTCTACCCGTAACAGTGAAATGTTTAACACAAGTAGAAGAGGGTATGTGTGAGGTGGGTGTTTTAGAGGGAGGAAGAATTTTGGGCAGATAGAACTTAATGGTAGTAATGAAAATATCAGTGACTAGGATAGAATGCTTTTAAAAGGTTTTCCAAAAGAGTGTTTAATTCTTGGATTAGACATGGTGGTGCTCTTCTGTAATCCCAGAACACTGAGAGGCAGATGCAGGAAGATCACAAATTTAAGCTCGCTCTGAGCAACTTAACAATGCCCAATTTTAATTTTTTTTTTAAATTAAAGCCTGAAGATGCAGCTCAGTGAGAAGACTGTGGGGTTTTTTGAAAAATTTTAACTATTGCCTTGGACTTTTTCAGGAAGCCTTTAATCACCCAGACGACAAATACAAATGACAACTAACTATATTTACTAGTAAGACTGCATCTTATTTATTCTCCTGGTTCTATAAACTAACCCCATTGAACTGAATAGTGAGACCCTGTCTCAGAACGACAAAAATAAAATTTTATATATATAAGATATATATTATAATATATACTATATTATATAAGAATATATATATTATATACATATTCTTTAATGATGGTTCTGTTTCTAAGTGATAAAGTGAGCGCTAGAACTGGCATTCTAAATATTCCCTTTTCTAAGTTCTGAGAAATTAAATATTTACAACCAGTGTCTTCTCCCTAGGGCCTGCAGAGATAGTAATTCCATAAAGATTATCACCATGACTACCTACCAATTAAGAAAAAGACTGGGTTCGGCAAACAAAGGCATGGCTTTTGGTAGAGGGCAATTGCTAAAAACCTGAATATCATACTTGTATTGGAGGAGTTACAGTGTACTTCTTGCCAGAGTAAAGGAAAGACCCAGGAACGTCACTCCCAATGATTGCTTCAATAATCCTATCTTCCAACTGCTGATAATTTATTTTAAAAACTCCAGGGTACTTGGTTGTTATTTAGTGTGGATAAAGTACAAAGAAGAAAAAATATGCAAGAAAAGGCAATGAGGAACACCTATGCTCTACTGTTAAATATTAACTATAATCACAATTTTCTATATGGACCCTGAATAGAGAGATGGTTACAAGGTGTCTTGCTGGTATCAATGCAAGAAGCCTTTCTATCAAGGGAAACCTAGCAGTAAGTTATAAATGGCTTCAAAGAGGAGCTGAAGCTAGAGGGATAAGATAAATATCAATCTGGATCTCTTAGAAGGTTATGAAGTAAGCATTTCTGCATCTCCAAGAAACCAGAGCAGAATTCTTTCCAGTTCGCATTGAACAGAGAACAGCCTTGTTGAAAAGAAACACATAAGGAAGAAAACTGCACCCACCCACCAGAAAGATGCATGAAAAAAAGGAAAATGAGCCAAAAATCTAACTGAAGCTAGAGGGAGGGAATGTGATATACAATTGTTAAAATACCCATTACTGTTAATAAAGTTGAAAGACTACTCTGATAATTAAGGTCATGAAATTACAGGTCATACCTCAGCAAAAAATAGGGAAGTCAGCATAGTACAGAATTACTAGAAAATAGATTTAGTTCATATTTATTCTCAAACAAGTTAAAGTTCAGTACATACTTTAAAATCCTTATCATATTAAATTTTAGAATAAATTCCCTAAAAAGCGTACCATACTGACATATTAATGCCATCATCATAAATTTCTTATATATCAGCCAGGTATGATGGTACATGTCTGTAATTCCAGTACTTGGGAGGCTGAGCCAAGAGAATCACTGTGAGTTCAAAGCTAGCCTGAGCTACAAAGTGAGTTCAAAGTCAGCCTGAACTGCATAGTGATACCCTGTCTCAGAAGACAAAAATAAATAAATAAATGAATAAATATATATATATATACACATATATATATAACTTTACCTATACTATAATTTAAATTTTGTGCATTTTCTTTCCTATATCATACTCTAGCATATTATACAATCATCCACTCTAAAATACACATCATATTACATTGAATTGTTTTGTAATTTATAATTATCTTTTGAAAAAAATTGTTTCTAAGTTTCTATATATTATAGATAATATTGCAATTATTCTTCATGCATGTGATTTTTATGACTTCATTATTTCTCAGGATTACTGGTTATAAACATTTCTTAAGACTTTCCATGTGATAAAATCAAGAGATATACTTCCAAAATTTTTTAAGTAAGCTATTGATGAATTTATATACTCTCTTCTCTATCATCTCATCATAATTACATAGTATTGTTCTTTAAAAGTTTTTCAGTTAGTTCTTATATGGTTTAATCAATTTTCCATGTCTGTATCTGGTAATCTGAGCAACTACTTTGAAGATAACTATGTACTGTAATAACCAGTGTTAGTTTCCTATCATCTTGTTTTGAAATTCTGTATTGCTTTTATTGTTTTTTCTCTTTCTAAAATAAAATCTTATTCTAGAATTTTAAAAAAAGAAATACAAAATGGATACTTGTTGTTTTAATCTTCATGTCTTGTTTTCCTTATAAGGGTAAACATTGTCCTTCTTTACTGGTTTTATTTCCTCCAGGATAAACCCCCTCTGTATATCTTTTGTCCATTTGCCTATCTGGAATCTTGCTGTTATTATATGTATTTAAATGAGCTTTTTATAGGTTGGAAATATTAACTTCATTCTGCTTTAAAGCTAGTTAACTCTTCTGGTTCTGACCCTCCTTTAAGGCATGCACATTCACGAGCCCGGGCACGAATATCTTATGGTCATGATGAGCTGCATACAGCTAATTGTTTTTTCATTCTAAATTATTCAAGAGCTCATGCCATTTGGGAGGAGAAGCTCATCATCCAGTGCATGACTCCCACTCAAGTGATTACATTCTGTTAACTGGGGCTATTCTCAGGGTGTTCCTGAGGGATGGGATTCTCCGGGACTCGGGTTTATTTTGGTCAGTCAGAAACAACGTATTCCATGTGTGGGCAAAGGAATACTTTAACATTCCTCATCCTTTAACAATTATTGAAAATGGTTTATTTACATTATTTTACGTATTTTCATCCCTCACTTCCACTCCAAAATGGAAAGTTTGTAGTTCAGCAGACAGGAAGGTCCGTGCAGCCTTAAAATGAGACTTGCACAGGAAATAACTGAATGGGGATAAGTTGGTACCTTAATGCAAGTAAGAGAAGAGGAGGTGTCCCTCAGGTTTCTCTTATCCAGATACATCTAGAGCCCAGGATGATTCTCTAAGGGGAAGTCTTTCCAGCAATACGAGTAAAGGGAAGATTGTGTACATGCTTATGAAACCATAGAATGAGAATTTCTACTTAAGTGACAAGGTGTAAGGGTCCCACAGAGCCCTTTTAGTAAAATCAAGGAATTTGTTCTATGGTTTGTAGCTGCACTCCCTAATCTGGCTCCCATGCAGAAACAACATTGCTGTAATGAGAAAGCGATGAATATTTACCATAAGCCTTCTGTGCCAAGAACATTAAGCCTGCAGGCAGAGAGGAAAAATCGTAGAAGAAAGCAGGGTGGTGACTAGGAAGTACATGGCAAAGCCATGTAGTTTGAAGGTGGAGGCAAATTGTTTTGAAGATTATGAAGACCTGGGTGCACATACAACATCCATGAACAAGCACAACATCCTCTGTTGTTTCATTAGTGAACGACCTATGCCACATCTCTGCTAGTTTCTTAAATTTTTGAAGGATCTGCTTACATTATACCTTTTCACTAATCATCTTTGTGCATTATATTAATAAATGGTTTAGCAACCGAAAAAGATAATGAATCCAATGAAAGTGTCAGAAACTTACTGAAAACTTGAGCATCTCCAACTCCTAACCACTGTGGTATCACATTTGTCTTTGTTCCATCCTCTGATTATCAAACATTAAAGATTAAATATTTTATTATACTTACACCCTTTTTGATAAATAGAAATAAGGTTCTTGGACAAGAAAGGCAATAGACCATATGAGCGAGTTTATAGCTGTAATTAAAATTCCTTTACTTAAATTGGGCTCAGACTGGGATGCATGCCTGAAATCCCAGCTACTTGCGAAGCTGAGGCAGAAAGATCCTAAGTTTATGACCTGCCTGGGCAACCGAGTGAGATTCTTCCTTTTTAAAAAAATGTAAAGGGTTGGTAGGATGCTTGCCAGACATGTATGAAATCATGCGTTCAATTCCAAGTATTTGGGGGAAAAAAAACTTCCTCTGCTGAAAATCTTTTGTTTTTCTGAACTCTTTCAATGATGACTATAAGCAGAGATTAGGGCTTTTGGCAACTGCCCCATTAGAATGTTAACAGTCCCCTAAATAGGACAACATAGAATGACATTGTCAGTGATTCACACTTTGTCACTCATTTTTGTATCTCTCAGAAAGCTATCTATAAAAATGGTTTTGAAAGAATAAATGAGTTAGAAATTGGTCAAGTAGAATCTTCTAAATTTAAGGCAGTAGGAAGGTAGTAACATTTTTTGCCTCCTGACACACAAATACAAGATGAAAATCTGATGAGCAATCTTCACCTATTTGGTACATTATTTATAAAAATTACAAATTCCAATTTAGTTCAATAATGAATAAAACCACTTAAATTGTTGTACCTTAGTACTACTCTGAGTTTGAGCTTATTTTTCAGAAGAGTGAAATCACACGAGCCCTGCTGAGATTGTATGTCCTGGTAATTAAGCTAATTCCCTGTTTAGCCCTAGAGCTAACATAGCTAGTTCTCTCCCAATAGCCTTCCTTACTTTTGCTTTGTCAATAGGACCCTGGCTTTTTGAAGAGGGAGCAATCTGTCCAGCTAAAAATACTTGTTTTCCCAGACTCCCTTGCATCCTAATCAGGTGGCACCGTCCTGCTGTATGAAATGTAAGCAGACATCTGCTGGGATTGATGGGAAAGCTGTTGCTTTCCTGATATAGTCTCCATCCACTCCTGCCTCCCTCTTTGCTGCTTTATCTTTGCTTTTTGTCTGCTGAAATATTAGCATAAGACATAGCGGGCAAGCATCTTTCTTGCAATCGTAAGATGCCAAGATTGAGGGCAAAAGCCTACAAACTATGTCTGACAGACCAAAGTTGGAAAGAATTTAGATTCGTGGTAGTATGATTGAGTTCTCTGTACTACCTATTCCTAAACTTTTGTTGCAGGAGACCAAACCTGCCTGTTAGGGCCACTAATGCATTTTATGTTATTTGAAACTAAATACGTCTCTAATAGTCCCTTTTCTGATCCTACATGGGCATGAGAGTTAAAAAGATCTTAGAATGTTATTAAAACTTGCTTTGAGTTTTATCCTCTGGATTTCTGAGCATATGCACATAAATAAATAAATTCCACTGTGATAAATTCATCACCTGTGTTCTCCCTCTAAGTCAAAAAAGCACTGATTTCTTTTACCTATTCAGTGGATATTTATTTAATGTCTATTCCATTCTAGGCACCCTAGAATATATAAAATCTATCTGTTACTTAGTCTTATATCTAAGTTTATAAAAAAAGTCCTGTTTTGTAAAAATTATGTTCATTAATTTTAGTGATGTTGACTGAATGCTTCACTTTTTGAATGATTAGCCTGATATTACATAAAATTCAAAGGATATCTTCTGCATACCTATATATCTATCAAAGGAATAGAGTATCTCCTCCATTAACTCTCCTACATATGGTCAGAGAGCTTCCAAGCTGTGAGTACACCAAGTTGCTGCAAGGTTGTGTCCCAGAGAGAACACGGGAACCCTACATACATAATTCCCCAGCCACCTCCATACCAGAACCTATGTATGTCTTCCAACTGGCTCTTCTTGGGGTCTGTTCTTTAGAACAAACCACTGACAATAAGATTTTTAAAGAATAGAGTCTGTAAGTAGGAAACATCATTAAAGTCATATTATAATTTAAAAGCAGGGATCAATGAGTGAGTGTTGTAATATTTGAATGATTAGCTTGATATTATATGAAATTCAAAGGATATCTTCAGTATTTTTTTAAATACAGCAAAATCTTGGATTGTGATTAACCTGTCTTGCAAGTGTTCTGCTAGACAAGCAAGCATTTCTAACACATTTTAATTTGATAAACAAGCAATATCTTACAATAGTAGTAGTAGATGAAACTGAACATCACATGATCACAACTGGCACAGTGGTTCTCCCTCATCCCCCACAGGAGTTTTGGTGATCATCTCCCAACAGCAAGAGGTTATGGAGGGGATCTCTGCAGAGGAAGACAAGAAAAAGGTGGAAGAGTCTCTCTCCTCAAATGAGAATACGTGTGTAAAATGTGGAAAACTGTGCAAAGTTTTGTAGAAAAGCACCACCCAAATAAGGCTGCAAAAGTGCGAGTGATGAATCCATTTAATGACAATGTAACATCACATTTCCATGAAATCCTCAAAAGCAGGCAAAAGCAAGGGTCCTTGGATAGGTTTCTTGTTAAGCCTGCTCTCAAAGTAAAACAGTCTACTGAGCCAATAGGCAGCAGAGATTCTATTAGTGAGAGTGACAGCCAGCCTACACAATAACCCTCCTCTCCTCTTTCCCAAACTAATCATGGTTTTCAAGGGTAAGTGAAGGTTAATGTTTATTTTTATTTATATTTTCTTTATTATTATATTACAATATTGTAATCATTTTATATGAATATTTTGGCGTCATGGAAAAACCTATGTTTCCATTCATTCTTATGAGGAAATTCACTTTGATATACAAGTACTTTGGATTACAAGCATGTTTCCAGAATGAATTCTGCTCACTAACCAAGGTTTCAGCATTTGTCTTTAAAGAATTTTGTAAGAGTGAGAAGCGGACGAGATATTCCAGGTGTACATACCATCTTCTCTCATTCCTCACATGCAAACAGCTGCAGCTCTATAGTACTGAGACAGCACCATTAAAAATTACAAGCTAAGGAAGTATATTGTCAGACTAATTGAGAATCTAAGACTATCAAGAGGGTGTGAGATAGCCTGAGTAATCTACACTTCTCAATTATATGTTAAATATGATAAGAGATTATTATGCTGAGCACTAAGAGTCAGTTCCTAAATTCACTGTTTCCTTCACTCCTGGCATCAAAATGTCTGAAGAATAAGTCTGAAATTACTTCTCATAACACTCAATGCTGACATATTCAAATAAATTATTTTTCAAATCAAATTCTATAGAGAAAATTATGATTATGTAAATATTTCTGATAAATAAGAAAAACAGTGGCAATAATAGCAATTTTCACATTTGATCACTTATAGATTTATTATTTCACGATTTAAATTCTTAAATTACAAAATGTCATTAGTTATAGTAAAGATAGTTACTCAAAAGGCTGTCAAAACAGCTTTCATTGGGGAATTAAAATCTACCTTTTGTATGTGCCTTAACCTTTTCTAGAGTTATTTTCCTCAGTTTTTCTAACAAATCTGTTAAAATTTTCTTCTTATGTGGTTGTATTAGTTTGCTGGAAGCTTGGGAATTCAAAGAGCAGCTCTGAAATTAAAACTGCTATTGGTGTTTGTGTTGTTTATCTCTAACAGACTGACAGCTTCCTGCCTAGAGCTGGGTAAACCACGAACGCCTCCCAGTTACTCGGGAGCATGTTGCTAGCTGCATTCCGACCTTCCTTCTCCAGAAGCAGCAGCTTCCTCCACGTGATTTCACCACTAGTGAAGATTTAGCACGTAGGATGACCACAGAGCAGAGGAAAAATTCTGACTCATCCCCCCTCTTTGTTTCATGTTTTTATTCTCTTCAGAGTAGGGAAAAATATTTCTATATGGCTCAGAAGTTGAGAAGGTCAGCTAGGCTTTAAAAACTCGTACTTTCCAACAATCAGATATGCCTCTTCAGAAAATATGCTTTTAGTGTTGTTAATAATGCCACTGTGGATGGCAGTGATGAAAACTGTTTAACTGTGGGTGCGACAGACCAGTGATTTTTTAGACTCAAATTTTATGAACCTGAAAATTAATCAACAGTAAAAAAAATTGGGAAACTGTAATAGATTTGCCAATTTCTTATATTCCTCTTTTCATTTTCCTACATGAGATAATTTTTACTATGCATTATTACCTTTTAATCATGAAAAAACAATTTGACACCAAAGTAGTAAGAGGAATCACTGAATACAATGTAGGATTTTATTAAATTGCATAAATTAATTTTAATAAAATGCTCACTAATTTGTTTTTCTTAGTTTTCATTTTTGCCAGCCCAATATAATCATCACTGACTAGCACTAACATATTTATTCAAGATATAATGATATTCCTAATGATCACAGAGATGCTGTTTCTTTAACTGGTAGGTTACTGTCCCTAGTTACTGTCCCTACACATACATTTTCTCCTCCTCCTCCTCCTCCTCCTCCTACCCCTCCCCCTCCCCCACCCCTCCTCCTCCTTCTCCTTCTTCCTGTTTACCTTCTCCTTCCTCTTCCCTTTTTCCCTTCTCCTCCTTCACCTCCTCCTCTTCCTGTATCTTCTTGTATTCAGTATTGTATCAGTGCTTTGGGGCCTAGAAAGGATTTCATTACAGTCGTTCACTAACAGCTTACTTCTTGGTTAGAAACAGAGAGAATAAGAATTTTGGTGACTTCAAATTCACTCATTCAATACTTTCATTTTGTAGACATATTAGTCAGCTTTCTCATTGATGGGACACAATACCAACACCCACAACTTACAGAAGTAGAGGTTAAATTTGACTTGCAGTTCTGGCGATTCAGTCCATGGTTAGTTGTTTCCAAGCCAGAAAGATATGTAAGACGGTCATGGGAGAGAAAAGCTGCTCACCTCATCCAAGAAGCAGAGAAAAGAAAGGAGCCAGGGAGGAAGATACACCATCCAAAGGCGCACACACAGTAACATACCCCTTCCAATCAGGCCTCAGCTCTTACCAGTACATTTGACTAGGACCTCATCAATGGTACAATACACTGATAAATACAGTGCATCCATGCTTTCACTGCCTTGGGAGACATTCTAAACTACAACAGTAGTGAAGGAAATCAAGGGCAAAGAGAGCCCAATTTCTCTTTTTAAAAGTTAAAAGAGAAAAATACAGTACAAAATTTCAAAACAAGATAATAGGAGAGTAACAATAGTTGGATCAATTTTTTCTGCCTATATCCTGTAATCTGAACAACTACTTTGAAGATACCAACAAACAACAACAATTTCCAAATACCACCCAACTCCTCTCCATTATAGGTACCGGCTCGCATCTCTCTATACCACAGAGTAACCTTTTCAATTTTAGGACCAACATTTCACTGTCTAATCAGTATCAGAGCATGCACATATTATTCTTGTTAACATTTCTTACAATGGTGTGTTGTAGCAGTTAGCAGTGCCATTGTAGAGATGAGGAAAATAAAACTCAGTATGTAACTAAATCAAACTCAAACTGCTAAAAAGTCATGAAGCCGTCACTTAGTAAGACCTACTAAGTTTAATGCTTTTTATGCTCTACCATACAATTAAGCAGGCATTTATTTAACTGCTGCCATGAGCTGAGGATACTGACTAGTGCTGCAGAGGCAACAAAAAGTATATATTATACTTGAAATACACATGAAATTAAGAAAATGTGCCAGTTGTGAAAGAGCAAAGGAGATATTCAGAGGTACAACCTATTCGAGTTTTTGCCTCCCTGTTTTCTCTGGAAACACCTGATTTTTGTCAGCCCAATTTCCAAGCTTATGACACAGAAATGAGAATATAGGGAAGACATGAGTTGACCAGGTAGGAGAAGGGCAAAAAGAAGAGAGGACTGGGGTTTTGGAAAAGGTTTTTCAGAGGGAGTTGGTGGAAGTTTCCATTTAGCTTTGAAATGTAAGACTGTCTGAGAAGATTTTTGTAAAGTATGGCTTTGAATTAGAAATTTCATCATTTTAGTGTTGCACACTAGACAGTTACATGCTTTGGAATTTTTTGTAATTTATGGTATTAGGATATATTTACTTCGTATGGCAGCATAGAGTTTGGAGACAAGTATCCCTGAAGGTCATGTGGGTTACATAGTAATCAAAATCCTACTTGATTAGCATATTTAGCTTTTTAAAGATTATAAAAACACTATTTTATGGAGTCCATCAAAGAGACAGTTTAAAATTGTGGAAGTTGAGGCCAAATAACATTTTGTTTTTCTCCGGGATTATGCAATTAACAAAATAACAAGATCAAGATTATAACTTCATTTATTTGTAAATCCAGTGAATTCCACTACTATGTAGAATAGAGTATATGAGATGATTAATAAATAATGTAAGAATATGCCACTGAATCCAGGTGGGCCCAGACCACAAATATTCGTCAAATGGTTGAATAAACAAGTGCAAAACTGTAGGATGCACTAGTGTACTGCAGGAGTTCACACAGGGACACAGAGGCCCAGTGAGCAGAAGCTGTCGGATAAGAAAAGGAAGCATCTCAAGCAAGGCAGTGGATGATGAGAGGAGATGTTTTTATGGAAGAAACAAGAGGCCACTCTGAGAGACAGGAGGTGTCTGGAAAATAAAGTTGGTCGTGGTAGAAGCCTATTACAAAGCTTCTGACAGCCGGTTGAAAATCTTAGAACGGGCATGAGAAGAAAAAGGGATCCAGTGAGCCTTGTGTGACCCTTGCTATGTTTTAGAAGAAAATCTATTTTAGTAATTCTAATCCAGTGTGGTATATGTCTAGGAATGCAGGGCAAATCAGCTGGATGACATTCCAGACTCCTAGTATACTGGCTCTGAATCCTTTGAACCCCAATTCCAGTTCTGCATCCTTCCCTCCGCATGGTTCTTTGGGTACTATCTTGTGATATCTCCTGTATTGCTGAATTCAACAGAATTTGTGTCAATACATTTTCATGTGCTTAGATGAAATCCTCACTTTCCTCACCTTAGTGCCAACCTTGAGCAAGGCTCATTTCTCCACCAGCACAAAGATCGAGAAGCATATTAACACTTATCCCTGCCTGTATTTTGTTGCCTCTTTTTCCTGATACACTTTCTCCTCTATATATGACTCTTTTCTACCTATGCAATCCCAGCTTAAAAGAAGCTAGTACTTTAATATGTCTTACAAGATGAACTCTTATAGCACTTTCTAGAGAATTAGCCTTCCCTCATTTTAAATTCACATTCCTTCAGAGGTCTAATCTCAAGTATATGTCACCGGCCACAGAATTTGTGCTATAAGCTAATAATTAGTACCAATGTATGCTGACTAGAAGAGGCAACTGATTAACAGGTTATCTAATATTACTGAACTGATAGAATTCTGGCCAATAGGGTAAAACTAAACAAGGCAGCATATTGTAAAATTAAGACCTCTCATCTGAGTTTGAATAATGTCTGAATTTGAACTCAAGGTTTTCCACTTTTCATTGATGGGATTTAGGGAAAGTTTCAGACCTTCCAATGCCTCAATTTTTTGTATGGAGATCAATTTTAATAACAGTTCTTGCCTCCTACAGTTTTATAAAGGTTAAAATAAATATTGCCTACAAAGCACATATAATATTGACACATAGTAAATTCTTCATAATTTTATATGCTATCTTGAGTTTTAAAGGGGGAAAAAGAAGAATAAAAATATATAGACCTTTTGTCAGAAGAGTACCAGGCTTTAGGAGATCACTGGTGAGTTAAACAAGATAAGCACAGGTAGAGAAGAAGGCCACTTTCCTTTCTCTCTTTGAGAGGAAGGTGAAGAGATTACTTACAAAGTCCGGTCCTTTCTCTCTTTGAGAGGTAAGTGCAGCAACAGGGACAAAATGTTAAATACAGATGGGTCACCTGGTATCTTCTTTATGGGGTGATGTTTGGTGACTATGTTTATAATTTAAAATTTCTTAATATGTTTAAAATGCAAAAGAGTAGAGACTGCTTCTTTCAGATGTAAAACAGTGCTCAGGAATTGTATAAAGACATGTGCAGAGATATTTTTCATATACAATAATCCCCCTTTGTCTGTCATTTTACTTTCTGCAACATCAATTCCCATAGTGTAAAAAAAATGAAGTAAAATCAGAAATAAACTCCTAAGTTTTTTAATTACTCATCATTTTGAAGAGTGTGATAAAATCTCATGCCACCCTACTTAGTCCTGCCAACACCACCAATCATTTGTGCTATAAGATCAATTTCCCAGTGTTTCAGTGTTTATCTTAAAGAAACTCTTATTTTACTTAACAATGGCTCCAATGAAAAAGACCATGCTGTTTTATTATAGCATCCCGTACAATTGCTCTACTATTAGTTACTATTGATGTCTTATTCTGCCTCATATGTAAATTGGGCTTTATTTTAGATAGAGACGGATAGGAGAAAATATAGTATCCATAGGAGTCAGTTCTACCCACTGTCCCAGCAATGTACGAAGGATCTGTCCACTATAAATGACAGGGGACTGCTCTGTATAGTTTACATAACTATGAAATTAATATAAATCTAAATCAGGCCAAGACTTAAAAAATTTCTAACTGTTAGAAATTATTTTACTAAACTCCAGTGTTGGATCAGGAAGCATTTGAAATTTATTATGTAACTTTGCAATTTGGACACTGCATTAGTTTCCTGTTGCTATTGTAACAAATAACCATGTCGTGGCATTTAATAACATGAATTTATTATCCTAGTTTAGAAGTGAGGAGTCCGAATTGGTTCTTACTGAGCTAAAAGGTGTCTGCAGAATTTCAACATGGATTTTTTTACCTCTCTCTTTCACATTTAACAATTCTTATAATTACATTGGATCCACTAAATCCAAGATAATATCTCCCTAACTCAAGTTCAATTTATTAGCTATCTGAATTCCATCTATAACCTTAATGAGTTTTTAATCTAATATCATGTAACCTCATGTAGTCTGAGATTCCAGGATTCCGGGATTCCAAGATGAGGTCAGTTTTGTATGATCATTATTCTGCCTACAGTAGCATACTGACTGGATTCTACTTTAACTCTTTATGTTTAACAGAACTCAAATAGAATAGATCCAAATTTTTCATTGCCATATATATAATTATTATGATGAATGCAGATTACTTATAAAGTCTAGTTGAAAAGGAATTCTTCCTGCTTATTTACAATTTGAAGAAATTGATTAAACATTAATGTACAACAGTTTCCTCATTTAAATGAGAAACACCATATCTACCTCACATTATTATTATGAAATTTAAATAAATTAATGTAAATTTAGGAAGGCATCCAAATCAGAGGAAAAGAAGTAAAATGACCTCTGTTCATAGATGACATATCTCATAAGTGAAAAACCCTAAAGATTCCACAAAAAGTAAAACCTAATAAATCCAATAAGGGAGGATACAAAAACAAGATGGAAAACACAGTTGCATTTCTATCCACTAACAACAGTCTAAAACTAAATTAAGAAAACAATCCTATACACAATAGCATGAAGAATAAAATACTTAGAAATGAAGTTAATCCAGAAAGTGAACACCTTGTACACATACAGCTACGAAATATGAGTTTCAACCATGAAGACAGCCAGCGTGTGTTCCCGGGTTAGAAGATTTACTATTGCTAAAGTGTCTGTAATACCCAAAGTATCTATATTCTCAGTGTTACCCATATCAAAATACTGTAGCAATGTCATTTTATAGAAGTAGAAAAAACAATTCCAAATTCATGTGGCACCACAAAGGACCCTGTCTCAGTTACTTTTCTCTCCTTGCTGAGACAAAATACCCAATGCCCAAAATTAAGGAAGAAAAAGTTTATTTAGTTCACAGTCTGTGGAGGTTTCAGTCCATCCTTATCTGGCTCCAAGGCAGAGTGGTACATAGCGGAAGGCAACTGTTCAAGGTGGCAGAAGATAGCAAAAGCAACAAAAGCAAAAAAGGGAGGAGTGGCAGCAGGCAGCCTCTTCCTCTCCCTTACACATGCAAACTATCCACCCTAGGGCAGTGCAGTGCTCACACCCATAATCCTAGAAGCCTGCGCTGTGACTGCATGAGAATTGCATGGAACATGCAGACACAAACCACAACAGACCCTGAATAACAAAGACAATCAAAATGCTATGACCTTGGCATAAAGACAGGCATATACATGAATGAAACAGAGGAAAGTGAAGAAATAAATCCACATATTTTTAGTTAAATGATTCTAATAAAAGTGCCAAGCCTACACAATAGGAAAAGTATAACTTTCAAAAATTGTCCTGAGAAAGCTAGAAAATCACATGCAGCAAAAGGAAACTGGACCTTTACCTTACACCATGCAAAAAAGCAACTCAAAATGAATTAAAGCTATAATTGAAGACTTCAAGCTATAAAATTTCTTAGAAGAAATTATAGAAAGAAAGGTTTATATTATTGGTATTTATAATGATTTTGTGGCTATGATACTAAAAACATAGGCAACAAAAACAAAAATAGAAAAGATGAGACTTCCTTGAACTAAATATTTCTGTGTAATAGAGTGAAAAAGTAAGCTACAAAATGGGAGCATATTTGCAAACCACATATATGGTAAGAGGACGATTCCTCCAACACTACTCCAAAAAAAGTACAAATTGCCATCATACAGGAAAAGATTCTTAACCTCACTAATCATTAAGGAAATTCAAATCAAAACCACAGTGAAATATCACCTCGCACCTGTTGGGATGGCCATTATCAAAAAAAAGAAAAAGAAAATAACAGTGTTGGCAAGAGTGTAGAGTTGAAAGAGATATGCATTATTGATGAGATTGTAAAATACTGCCACAGTTACTGAAAATTGTAGAGAGTTTCCTCAAAATTATGAATAAATAAGAATAGGATTATCATATGACCCAGCAATGCCACTTCTAGTTATGCGGTGAAATCAGAATCTAGAAGAGATATTAACATTCTTATGTTCATTGCATCATAATTTATAATAGCCAAGATATAGAAACAATCTCAATGTCCCTAAAAAGATGAATGGGTAATTCATGGATGAATGAAGAAATTGTGATACATACATATCATAAAATGTTATTCAGCCACAAAAAAGCAGAAAATCTCACCATAAACCACAATCCTGCATATACATAGAAGACATTATACTAAGTGACATAAATCAGTGATAGAAGGGCAAATACTGCATGATTGCACTTATATTAAGGTATCTACAGTATCATAATAAGAGAAAGTTAAGTGGAAATTGTCAGGGACTGGGCAAAAGGGGAAGTGAAGGAGTTGCTACTCAATGACTAACACTGTCATGCAAGATGAGCAAGTTCTGGATTTCTGCTGTATGACATTATGCTTATAGTTAACAATACTTTGCTGCACATTTAAAATTTTTAGAGGAAGTTTTCATGCTACATATTTAACCACAATAATTAAAACAAAAAGCTTTAGGATAACCTAAAATGAGGATTCAATAAATTTTAGTTGTTACAGTTATTAACCAAATTTATGATCCAAATAATCTCTCAAAATTACATATGATTTTATATACACATCAGATAGTGTCAATGTATCTATTCAGACTCTCCATTTACTTCTCCATTTACTTGCTGGCAATTATTGATAATTTTTAAGAAGTGAGCAGTATGCTACAATAATAGGAATAAAAAAAATACCTTACAGAGCTGGGGATATAGCTCAGTGCAATAAGCGCCTGCCTAGGAAGCGCAGGGTCCTAAGTTTGATCCCCAGTACCTCAAAAAAAAAAAAAAAACCTTACAAAGGATCGCACTTTGCATTTTTACCTCTGTCTTATCTGATCCTATATACAAGAAATGGTTGCTGCTGTAAGAACATTGAGTCTCATTGCAAAGCCAACAGCTTCCATATAAATTCAGCCAAATGCCATAGACACTACATTAAAGTCTTGCGATAATGAGAAGAAAGAGCACTCAGGCAGGGCTGCTTATTAAGAAAGGCCCCGCACAATTTGAAGCATCAAAGCAGGAAATGACAAAGGTTCCACCGTCTCAGCCTAGGTCAATTGTTCTTTCTTTCAGGGCTCAGAAGACCAGACTGGAGCTTAATCAGACCTCAACAGTTCAAGAGGAAAAGGAAGGGGGGAAAAGGGAAACGGCCTAGTAGTAGCAGTAACACCTCCGTAACTCCTTCTCTAAATATGAACACTGTTCTACAAAACTGTTCTTCCAAATAAGGACTGATGGGGAAACAAGCCCCCAAATAAAATTATTTGTGTGAAACTTTTCAAGATAGAACAAAGAGCAAACAATATCCCTCATTCCCTGGTGTCACATTTTGATATATCCACTTGCTGCTTCACACTTTAATCATTGGTTTTTATTGCCTCTTTACACCTTAGAGGACAGGGCACAGGAGGGTTGGGTGATTTCCCCTCAAATAAAGAAAAAACTAATATAAAACACATGAAATGAGGAACCTGAAAAAAGAAACAGCAAATAAGGGCAACAAGGTAAGAATTTCAGCTTGAACATCCCACTCCTTCTGCTAATCTCTTGAGTCTGGCTGCCCAAAGGAGCTTTGCTCTCAGGTGGATTTCTGAGAAGAGCAAGCCACCATTTGCTCACTATACCCTGGGGCCACCCAGCTGCCAAGTGCTAGCTAAACAGAGGTTCATCAAGAGGCCTGCAGTCAAAAGGCAGCAGGATGGCCAATTGCCATAAATTTCCAAAGCAAGTCTGGCATCTTGGCATCTTGCTGTTCTCCCCCTCCCCCAGGTTAAGTGCTGAGAACCTCAGCCTTGAAAGCTGCTTATCCTACCAGCTTCAGCTGTTTCCCCCCTTTCCTGTGCCTCATACTTTACTTCCTCATGCCTAATAGTAAGACGAAGCTTCTCATATACCTGGCCCTTCTAGTGAGACCACCCAAACTCTAATGTAAATGTTTCTCTCCCCCTTTCCACACACTCATGGGTAAAGGCAGAATTGCCACGTCCCCCCTTGGATCTGATTGCTAGGCAACACTCAGCCATGTGAATTTGTCACTTCTGTTTGGCGCAAATTTCAATTTCACCTCCAACTGTAACAACACTGCTTGATATATTTTAGATGCCACTGTGGTTGGATGGCGTCCCAGGAAAAGATGTGAAGCGCTACTGCCAGGAATGAATGATTGGCATTGGGTAAAGCAATTCTCTGAACTCAGCCTTGGCATACCATTAATTGTTAAGTCTGTTCTGCTACCACCAACCTCTTGTCAGAAACATGTCTATTGTAAGCCTCTGCGACAAGAGTCCAAATGGTAAAACTCTCCCCCTGTAAGATTCGAGTCATGTCGATAATGAAGCAGTGGATTTCTCGGCTCAGAATACTGTATATTACTTCTCCCTACTTTCCATCAATTGGCTGCACTTTAGCGTGAAAAAAAAAACTAGTTTCCTGTCTGAATATTACTGAGATGTGAGTTAGCATGTGGTAATTCAGGTTCTAGCCCCCAATGGGAAGTTACCTTCCCTTGGTTTCTTCAGCACAATGGGATTTCACTTGTGATAACGATTAAATACTGTAATAAGGAAACAAGTTCTTAATGAAAGATGACAAAACTGATGCTAAATATACTATGCTGACAAACATACCTGACGTACAATTTATGTACTCACATTAGGTAAGAAAACAGGAAAGAAGAAAACATGCAATCATAATTTTGAATAAACACATGGCATATGGCAAAATATGTTATGCTGATCCCTTAGTCTCTAATGTTGCATTACCCAACTAATAGTATAATAGTATTTGTGCTAAAGATAGTTGCCTACCTTGAATGTTCCCTAAGGACTCCCTGCTTGCTCCCCTCACTACTGTGTAGAATGTTTTCATTGATGTGCTCTGTGCTAAATAATCGTGAGAATATCTGGTTTGATTCTCCTTCAGTCCCTGTGTCCACCACTATGTCCACCAACTTTTCAGCGAATTATTGTTTTCCTCAAATCAAAACATCTTCCAAAAGCTTGGAAATATTTTCCTGGAATGAATCTAATGAAATAGGAGTCCGGCAGCTACAAGTTAAAATAGCACCTCAGACTTTTCGTGCGTTTTCGGATTCACTGGAAACAAAAGGAGTTTCTGTAACAGTGTGAATGAACCGTGAAGTGCGCATGTTCCTTTCAGAAAGGCCAAGGGTGCAGTTCCATTTTCTTAGCTCTGCTTTCATATTTATGCGTCTCATTTCCGGCTCGTTGCTGATGCCTCCGTTGCGCTATCCATCACCACTTTTATCCTCCCTGTTCCTCAAAAAGAACATAAAATCCTTTTTTATGTGGTGGTAATATTATTGCAAATAAAAGCAAATACCAAAATCTTTATTAGTCTGCCAAAATAATAAACTATTTAATAAAAGCATGCTGTAAAAATAAGGTCATTTGCATCACTCAAGTTACTTGCAGGAAATACAGAGAATTATTGGTCAAAAAAGCACAAACTGACAGCAATTCCTTCTCTTGTTCATCTGACACTGTGGGATAGGGTTACCATTTTGTGAACATTTTGCATATTGCCTGGATTTAAATGTCCTTAATATTGTTCAAAACTGGTCACAAATTGGAAATTTTTTGAAAGTTTAACTCCTACAAAATACTGATTTCTTTTTTGTACAAAGATTTTTCATAAGGAAAGAAAACAAATTAGAAAGATCTCTTTTTTTGGTCCCTTTTTCACAAATAAATAAGTTGACCTTCTGATAACCTTGATATTCCAAGATTTATTACCTAAATATTTATCATTTTAATATCCAATATTAATTTTATTTGCTGTGGATTTGTGTCTGTGCTTCAGCTGTGTAATATCTCCTTTCTGTATTCACTTTTTGTCATTTCTGCATGCACACCGGTATGTTTTATTTGAGGTTAGTGTAAGAGTGAAAGTTAACAATAAATGTGCTGTTTCTAAATAAATGTCTAACGTTTGATCTTTCAGCCCACTGTAATATAAACCTACCATATTCTTTTTCCCTTGCAACTTCTATTCTCAGCTGGCAGATGTGCAAGCATATTATTGATATACACGTAGCATAGCAAAATCACTAACTGTGGCAAGGATTAAAGTATCATTCACATAGACCTTGCCTTCCTCAATCTGTATACAGCTCTTCTGCTTAAAAAGTAAACATACTTTATTAAATATTATAAATATTTACAAAATCAAATATTAAATAGATAGTTGCATGGTATACCTTTAAAATTAGGAAAAGCTCCTTGGACTCCAGTTATGAGAATTTTGAGTTTATAAAGCCTTTTTTGTAGGATTGTTTGCTTGGGACACAAATTAACCATTGTTAATGTCAGTTTAACTTGTGAAAAGGAGGTTGAATAACTGTATTGAGTAACGAATATATGGGATAACTCCACTATACAAATTTAGATGTCAGATATGCTTTTAGAATCAAATAAAAGCAATTTTTCCAAATATGAAGTGTCTAAATTATTTCTCCCCAAATTCATATTTTGAATAACTAACCACCAATATACCAGAATGCAAGTGTAAGAGTAAATGGAATATTCTAATAAGTCATTAAGTTTAAATGAACTCATATGGGTGCATCTGAATGCAATTTGATTATTATCTTTTGAAAAAGAGAAAATTTGGCTACTCAAAGAATCACCAGGGCTCCATAAGACAGGGGGATGATAACCAGAAGATGCAATAAGAATGTAGGCATCTGCAGACCAAAAAAAGAGGTCTTAGAGCAAATCAACCCTGCCTTGATCTTGAATTTCCAGCTTGTAGAAAAACACAAAAATTAATTTCTGTGGTTTATGCCTCTCAGTATGTGTTATTTATGACAACCCTAGCAACATAATACATTATACAAGTAGGGATATATATATATAAAATGCTGTAATAAATCAAATTTTGTTTTGGTCTATCTTAGTACCCTAATGTATAAAAAACATACAATCTACTTGTGAGCAACTCATACTCATGGTAGAACAAAAAAAAATCCACCTGAACCTGTAAATTCTGATATACAGTAATCTGAAAATCATGCTTGTATTTTAAGTTCTTTGTATCTCAGTAGTTCTTAACCTAGAGTCTGTAGACCATGAAAGCCTGCTGATATGTGCTGTATAGGCTATATGCTGTGGGCCATGCATACATTTGTTGTAATGTAGGGAAGTATATCATTCTAAAAATCAAGAAACACTTAAATCTTAGAACATGATCAGTACGTAACTGAGATTTGTTCTCTGAGAGGAAAAAATGTAATTCTATGTATTTAATTAAGAGGATTAAATTGGCAGAGAGCATATCGAGGAAATGATATAGATGTTTAACTCAGTTAAAAGAGTCAAAAGACTTGGAAGTTCTGTCAAAAGACCAAATAAACCAGTTTTTCTTTGTAACCAAATGTGTCTAAGAGAGTTAACAGGTCTGTATCTTTCAGGCTTACACAGATCATATATATCATGAAGAATTTTCTATTTAGTATTTTCCTAAAAAAAGTATCTGTAAATTTGTCTAATCCTATTCTGTGGGAAGAATTTAAAATTAAATATCTAATTAGGGCCAAGTGCTGTGTTTTGGTTGGTGATACTGGGATAGTTCCCAATAGATCACCATTCTTTTTTAATAGTATCTAGAAAAGATTAAGAATCTCTCTTAAACAGAGCTGGAAGCTACTAACTAATATTTGATGGATTTACTAAATAAGAATTTATTTAAATTCTTGTTATTATCCCTTAGGATTTGTCAAATTTAGTACTGAAACTATGCCCAAGGGAGAATACACATGTATGAAAGAATTAAAGAACTGAAGGTAAAAATTTGTGTAGCATTGCTATGAGGCCTGGCTATCTACTATCAAACAGGCCATCAGTATAGTACAACACTATGTAAGGATATCTCTCACCTTCTGCCTGCCCATTTACCTCAAGGAATCCATTCTGATTGTATTGCTGGAAATTCATTGTAGATCTGCACAGAAGATACAAAGATCCAATTGTCGCCTCCTTCAAAAATGGAGGAGGCAGTAGAGGTAGCCCCAAGGCCTCTGGAATGAGTAGCTACCAAGGTTTTTGATATGGCTAGCTGTCTTGAAGACCAGTGTAGAGGAATCAGATGGTGGTACAGAGTGAAGACTTAAATTCTGAGAAACATTAGATAAGAAGAATGCCAATTGAAAAGACCAGAATTCCTGCTACTAGAGGGAATGTAGACTTGGAATGTTATAATCAGATTATAAATATATGAGATTTAGTTTTTGTCCCTGAAGGCTTTTTCTATAAGCTCTGTTTCTTGGTTACACAGGAGGAAATTACAGGCCAAAGATGATAAAGGTTTCAATCTCAACAGAGTCATGAGTCAAATTTGAATTTAATGGCTCCAAAGCCAGTATATTTTTTATAAGTGTTTTCCTGTCTGACCAGTCCACATCTTGCTTTGTAACATGTGCCAGTCTCTATGATTATACTTAAAACAGACACCTAAATAGTAACATGACACGCCTTGGTAAGTAAATTAGAGTGCATGTTTAAGTGGTAAATTAAGAAAGGAGAGAGAGTTGAAAGGGCCCCCTATAAATGATCTGTCTAAGTAGTTAAACTAATTGTAGAAATAAAGGAGAAAGAACTATTAATTGATAAAAGTCAAGCAAATAGGCCTATATTTGGCTGTATACCACCTTCCCATATCTATTTAAACAATTAACTAATTTAAGAGAATAGATGATATTGTCTTATTTTCTTATAGCTCAAATTACTATGAATAGTAGCTCAAAACAACACAAACTTATGCTCCTGAGGCTCTAGGGAAGAGACGTCCACAACCAATTTCATGTGGCACAAAAACCAAAGTGTGGCAGGACTGTGACCCCCTGGGAGGCCTCAGAGAAACGTCCATTTGTTTTCTTTACTTTCCAGCCTGGAGACCCCCTTCCTTTGTTTATTTTTGTTTGTTTGGTCCATTTAGTTTTGTTCTCTGTTTTGTCTTTTTGGTTTTTAGTCTCCTCCTCTATCTTCATATAAGCAACGTAGCATCTTGTTTTAGTCATTACATTGTTTTCAGTTCTGTTTTCCAGTCAAATCTGCCTCTGCTTCTCTCTTATGATGACACCTGTGATTATATTTGTGGTCCACTTAGATAATTCAGAAAGTTTTCTCTTTGCTCAGATCATCAATTTAGTTATACTTACAAAGTTCCTTTTGCCATGTAAAGTAAGATTGACAGATTCCAGGAATCAGGGTCTATATACCTGGATGTATTCTGGGACATTATACAACCTATCCCAGCCATTCGCACAGGAACTTTCTTTCTTAAGGTATGCTGGACAATTGAAGCAATGAGCCCTATTTTCTAAACAAAAGTTTTTAAGTTATCAGGGGCATAGTAATAATATTTATTGAATTTTTACTCTGCACCAGGCACAGATCTAAATGTTTTTGCATAAACTATACCTGTTAACAGCAGTAAAAAATTGTGAATTTGTTTCCTTCTTATAGCCATTTTGTGGATGGGGAAACTGAGGCACACAATGTGAGAGTACCAAACTTGCCCAAATTAAAAAATACTTTATTTTAAAAACTTTATCTAGATTAAGCATTTTGGGGCTGTGGATATAGCTCAGTGGAATAAGCGCCTGCCTAGGTTAAGTATTTGCATAAATAAATTCTTAAAATATAATTTTATAATATTCTTGTAATTATTCCAGTATAATATGTAGCTTGTAGGCTTGAAGCAGTTACGTATTACTTGATGAAAATTTATTTTCAAACAAAATGTAATCCCCTTGCTTGGTATTCCTACTTGCCATAGTTTACAAATAACAAATTCTCTACTCTATCATTCTTCACATAAAGATATTCCCTGTTTTAATTGTCTAGTCCCTTTATTTCCTCCACAGGTTTCAAAGTTCCCAGTAGAGTTACAGAGGGACAGAAAGCAAGTTCTCTACCCAAGAGGCTGGGACAGTGCCTTTGGCGGACCTGGACCAGCGCTGGGTTTCTGTTGATACACGATAACTGCTTGTTTCCCTTTGGAAGTCTTTTCTGAATGTGTTCCCTGTGAGTTTTAAAACTTCTTTTCATTCCTTGTTTTCAATGGCTCCTTATAGGCTTAGATGGGAACCCGCCTTTGTTACCCTTATAGGTCAACCGCGTTCTTTCTTTTCTTCTCACAGGGGAGAGTAAACAAAGACAGCTTTGCTGTTTAGCATCGTTCACATGCATTTCTTAATCTTTGGAGCTTTACCTAAACCTCAGTTATATGATGGCATGTGAGGAAATAGAAGATTCTTTTCAAAATTTTTTTTCTAGAGTTTTGAAGAATGCACCTTAAACAATAGAAATGCTGTAGAATTTGAAGTCACAATGAAAAGAGAAAGCTGGTCCCAAACCTATTGGCAAAGATTATGGTTTTCATATTCTTCACAGATTCACCTCCAGTTTCCATAAATATGCATGATTTTGTTACTGAATTATTTTCCTTCCAACATTATCAGATTGTATAATTTCCTTTGGCCCTTCAACTTTGCTAAAATGACCCATTAGGGAGAGCTTCAGATACCATACTATGTAAGAGGGAGATAGTTCTCAGCAGACTCTGGCTTTTCAACATCTTCTAACTTAAGATACAAACTCCAGATACAAAGCATAAATATACCATGGTAATATTACAGACACAAAAGAAGATAACTAAGAGATAACATCTTAACAAAACAGTGACTACTTGGACGTGGTTATTGTACACACTCAAATAGCATCTATAGAAAGGGTTGATTTAATATTATTTTAGAACAACAATACTGAAGATGATTTTGAAAGCAGGCACTATAGAGTTACTTGTTTTAAGAGAGCTGGAAATATACAGGTATATAAATACAAAGATAGAAAGAATCTGTTATTATTACTACAAGAACAGGGTGATCTATAAAGCTTTTATATTAAAAAGTTACTGAAGAAGAACATCCGCAATACAACAGGGAACAGGTTCCTCAAGTGACTTAGCAGTTTTCAGTAGCATCAACTGTTAGAGTGAAAAAAAAAAAGGATTTGTAAACTTAGAACTTGGCAGGTGAGTGAGTAACAGATTTCCCAATATAATGTTTTGATTTTTGAGAAATAAATGGATTTGTTGAAGGTTTTTTTTTTTCTTTTGCCTGCTCCACATTCAGTCTCATATTTTATTACCTACTTGGGATGTTGATTAAAAATGTTTTTAAGAAAAGATTTCTGGCTCTCTACTAACTAAACATTTCCAGATACATAGCCACTTTTGGGATTTGTAAAGTAGTTTAAAATTGCAACAGTGAGAATATCCTGAATATGCTGATACAAAGGTATACTCGGGTCTGTACTTATTTGCTTAATATGGGAGACAGGGTTATTAGCACTAGAGTTTCCTTTCAGAAGTCATTAGTTTGTGTCTCCTTATTAGCTCTTTCTTAATTTTGTTGTTTTATTGATTGCCAATGTCAGGAAAAACGTGCAGAGTTCTTTGAGCTATTTTTAGGTCCTAGAGCATCCACTTTGGTTTCTTTCAGTGCAACAAATGTTGTACTGATAATAGCTGTTGCTACTGCTTTGCTAGTAAAACTGCCAATTAAGACAAGAAAAGGTGTTTCTAGAAATTTCTAATAAATAAATTAGCTGAGCAACGGCCCATATAAAGTATATTTTAAAATGAATTCCCCCACAATATAATGCTTTGAAATGGACTCAGTTCTACCTAAATATTTTGCTCTTCTTCATAGTCTCTGCACCAGCTTTGCAAATGTTCCCATGTTCACATACCCATTGCAAATAATCATATAAGCCTTGGGAAGAGTAAAGACTATAAATTTATTGTGGATGTACATGCACCCTGAAGTTAGGACAGGTTGGGACCATACCAAGCCCGTCAATTCTTGAAAATTATTTGCAAAGTTGCTACTATATACTTTGCAGAACAAAGACAGATGGTCATTAAGATTTACAACATATTGACAGGAAAATAGTAATCCTCTGGATACTGAAGGTATTTTTTATTATGGTGGCAAAAAGGCCTAAGCTAATATCTCAGAAAACAACGGTACTTTGCCTGGAAGAAGTAAATTGTGAAAATCCCACATTTCCACAATACTGAATCTTAAAGAAATAAAACTCATCTAATTTTTAGTAAACACTTTTACCTGTTTTTTAGAATCCTTTACTTACTGTACAGTATTTTTTAAGTCAGAGTATGATTTGTTATAAAGTGTTTTATGCCTAAAACTTTTTAGCACTTTCAAATGTCAATTTAGTGTCCTTTGATTATTAACATAAATGGGAAAATTATTGATAAATAATTTTACTACACATGGGGTTGGCATCATCATAATTTTTAGGATATTATAAAGGTAGTCACACCCTTTGGTTAGAGTTATTTAATATTAAGCCAAGTTGTTAAGCATTTATGCCTCCAAAAATTTGGTTATTCTTTGAAAAAACTCCCTTTACACTGTAATAAGCTTAGAATCTTGATTCAAAGAAGTCTGTCTTTTCCTTCTACATTAGAGGAAAAAATTACCTCTTCGAAAGTCCTCTGTTCCTCAGAGATCATTTAAAACTTTTCTTCCTTATGGTCTGAGATAAAACATAAGAAACTGAATGTCTCCGCATTAGTGAAGAATTTTCAATTTAAAATACTTTCTTTCGCTTTCTTTCACTTTATCAAGCTCATATGAATTAATTTCACCCATTTACCCATCACTACATCATTAATCCATCATTAAGTGCCAACTGTGCAAAACACTAGGACTGAAAATATGATATATAATGCCTTCCTTCAGGAAATGTGTATTAGTCAAGGTCTTAGTGGCGAACAAAAGAGAACTTAATGAAAAGGTAGAGCTGAGCAACCAGGAAGGAGCTACACACAGCGGTCATGCTTGTTATCACAGCGCTCTTTGAGGGCAAGGCACGAGGATCACAAATTCAAGGTCTGTCTCCAGAGAAAATTTTAGAAGGGCTGGGGATAGAGCGCAGCGTGAAGGTCATGGATTCAGTGCCTGGCATCCAGGGACCGGCAACTGTGGAAAGACAAGCCGTCCCTAATTCTAGGGGAGGAGTGGGAGTAACAGAAATAGCGGCGTTCGGTGAGGGCTGGACTTGGGCGTGGAGAGCCACAAGGCAGAGCTTGAGAGGAGGAAATACGGTGACTATTTCCTTTCCTGTTCTTTTGCAGGAGGTTCCCCCTGGAGGCCCGCTGAGTTCAGGGGCCTCAGTGCCACATCCAGCTGAGACCCTTGGCAGGGCAGAAGAGGGGAGAGAATGAATCGGGTGTGAGAAAAGCAGATTCTAAGATGATCTCCAATTATCTCTACCACCGGATAAGCATCTTCTTTGATAATATTCACTTCCTAACACATTTCCAGGAATAAATAGCAAAATGTTAGTACGACTTCTCAGATTAGGTCCCTCTCCTGCCTTCTCATTTTCTCTCACTTGCTTACTCTCATAGAAACCAGCCAGCATGCTATAGGCAAGGATATGAGAGAAGTCTCTGGCCTAGCAAGGAATCAAGTCCCTCACTCCAACATCCCACTGGAAGTGGATCCTCTGAACCACATCTTTGGACGAAGTTTTAGTCCCATGAAATCTGAGCTAAGCCAAGTCTGAACCCTAACCCACATAAGCTGCGATATAATAAATGATAGTTGTTTTAAGCTATTGGATTTTGGGGTATTTTGTATACAGCAAGAGATAACTAATACAAGGAAAGAGGGTGAACAAGGAAGTAAATTTTTCACCATGTTTTGCCTTGATATTCATTTTTTTCCCATCAGAAGAAAACTTGCTCAACACAAGATGCGACACTAAATTCCATCAGTTAGCCTATAAAGTTATTTCAGTTCATTCATGTTCTTTCTTAATTTTAAATTGTAACATTAACCTCAAACCAGAATGTTTTATATTCACTAACAGAAAAAGGGAAAAAGAAAACCTCTATTCTCAAAGCAAATTCTAGGGATATGGGGGCTCTAAGTTGTTAGCTCAGCCATGCTCTTCAAAGCTCTCTATTCCAAATCCTAGCATGGCATCTCTTCCCAACAAGTGCTCCTACTTCAGCATAAAAAACAAGAATTCTAACCACAGGTCCCAAGAGTAATTACCATTGCTTAATATTTCTATAGAAACTATTTGATATTCCCCCTGCATGCTTTTGTTTAAAAGTTTAAGTACCATACCTATTTTTTTAAGTAAGCTTTACACCACAGAAATGGGCAGCACACCTCACAATCTTTGTACCCTTTGTGTCCTAATGCTTTCCTCCAGCTGACTCACCCTCCCACAGTCTGATAATTTGTGCCATAACTGCATGCCATGAATTATAATTTATGATTCATTTTCTCACTGACATGACAAACTTGTCCAAATGAGTCACCTCATGTTTTACACATTTTTTGCAAATTATTTTACTTGGTACTATTCTTCATAGAAATTCAAACTGTGGTTTCTGAATTATTCAATGTAAAGCGCTAAAATCTCTCACAACCGAGGTAACCCACTCGGGCCCGCCTTCTGTCTCTCTCTTGGACAGAAGCTTTTGTTTCCCTCAATAAATACATTCTGCTCTTAACCTCCATTGTTCCTAAAATTCATTCTTCAATTTCAGAGAACATGAACTTGTCCCAGATATTGTTCAGGTTGGGAGTTTTTATTTTCCTGTATCATTTTGGAGGTTCCACACTGAGATCCTTGGATGGAGGACCGACTTGGGAAGGACCATACACTGTGATCCTGTCAACTGCTTCAGTGCTTAAGAAGACAGGCCTGGACTCTTGGATACATCACACCAGACTCAAGCTCTGGGAATCGGAGACTGTTGGTGAGGGTGAACAACCACCTGATTACTCCTGTGAACCCATAGAAGACTTAAGATTCCTGTTCAAGAAAAAAGCAACGTCTTCAGATAAGTGATATTACTGTTGGCCTTTTTACTAATCACTTTGCCCCTTGGGGAGGGATGCAATTCCTTTCTAAGATGGGCACAGGAATATGCAGAATCGTTACAACAAACCTCTTGCTGGATATGTGGTCTACTCCCCTTGTCAAGTACATCAGGACTCCCTTTGTGGGTATCCCCACTTCAAGGAGATGATTGGAATAAATTAGAGGACTATATAAATGAGATACGAAAGAGTTCAATAGTCCATAGATCAGTCCACCATTACAAAGTGACTGAGTGGCCTATAAATTATACTCAATGGTCCTGGACATAATCGAGTCTTTTCCCACAAAGTCACCGAAGCCTCTCTACAGGCACTAGCAAGGCCCCTATTAAATAAAAGGGTCCTATGCTGGGGGCCAACAACCATAGATATAAGGATGGCTATTTTCACATGTGGGATTATTACAAATGGTTGACTCCCACCATAGGCCATCTCAGTAGAAAGGCCCCCCTATGTTGGGAACAAAAGAATTACTCCTCATTGACCTAACGCCACTAAGTACTTGGGGTAGACAGCCCCCGAGCAATGTATACATACAATAACTTTACAGGCTAAAGACTGGTTTGCAACACATTGGTTTACTCTCCCTGGAATTAGATGGGAAGCCCCAGTGGCACTCACTGGTCTTGTGGGACCGATCTGTGGCCCTGGATACCCCCTGGATGGATAGGAAGATGCACGTTAGGATTTACCTGGTTACAAGGCAGGAGTGTCAAAACATTGACAAACCTGCTAATTTACCCTGCCTACAACATCGTGGTCTAGAAGAGTGTTTCACTGGTATGATCCTTTGGCCTCTATCTTTATCCCTTCCCTAGGGTTAGAAGACGTCATGCAGCACATCGAGGCCTTAACTAACTATACTCAGCGGGCCTTAAGTGACACCGCAGCTGGTCTCTCTCTCCTAAATGAAGAAGTAAAATTAATGAGACAGCCCGTCCTCCAAAATCGGATGGCATTAGACATTCTAACAGCAGTACAGGGGGAATTTGCACAATTATAAAAACTGTGTGCACATCCCTGATTCCCTGCTAATGTCTCAATGGTTATTCAAAGTATTAGGCAACAGATCAATGATATGTCAGATTCTGAAAAATCCCTGAAACTTACCCTCTATATGGGAGACCATTACCGGCTCCTCTTGGTGGAAAGCTTTGTTGACTGTATTCATAATAATCCTGCTGATCTTATTATTTGGCCCAAGCATACTTGTTTCTTTGGCTTTATCTCCTCCAGATTTAAAGCCATATGTCTACCTAAGATGAAAACACCTGGTGTCTATTGAGGGCCTTTAGATAGACTCTCTGGAGAGTATCTCTGACTGCTGGTCAACAACTATGACCCCTTTCAGCCTGAAGAAGCCAGAGTGGTCATTGCCCATTACTCCCTAACAGCAGTTCAGGTTCCTTCTTCAGAGGGGGGAATGTTATAGGCAGCTGAGTTAGATAAAAATATTATAGGCAGTCAGACAGGGCCAGGCCCTGGAAAAAGGAGCCAACATGAAAGACAAGATAAGTTACCTATGGGCCAGACCTCAAGACAAAAGACTAAACAAATACATCCACATACCTCCCTAGGTGTAAAGATCGGGGATTGATATTCTAAATAGGTAGTGATCACCTTGAAGAGTTATTGACCCATCCCCTTACAGGAAAAGCCCCTGTTCTGTATTCATGTCTGCTTGCTATGTGACTTGCTTCCCCATTTGATCCCAATTTAATCAATTTTACCTGAACAATTCTTATTGGCTGACCACAGTTTTGTCATTTCCCCTACCTTGAGCCCGCCTTACCTCATGGTTTTGCTCTATAGAAGTCTCTAGAAAAGAGAGTCTTGGAATAACCCACTCGGGCCCCCCTTCTGTCTCTCTTGGACAGAAGCTTTTCCTTCCCTCAATAAATACATTCTACTCTTAAAAATAAATAAAATAAAATAAAATAAAATCTCTCACAAACCTTTAGTGACAAGATAACATATTGAAGTAAAATAAATTCCTAAGAAAAGAAGCACAGGCGAGTATTAGCTTCCAGAACACTTTATTATTTAATGGCTATATCCATTCATCTTTTCACCCAGTAAATGTCTTTTAGCATTTCTCATTACATGAGAAAACCACAAAAGAACTGGAAATATAGTAATAAGGATATGTATTCAGTTATAAAACTTGCCTCCCCAGACCTATCCTTTATCCTCTGCCTTACTCTACGCTCCAAGCAGATGACCTCCGCAAGCTTCCTTACCATCTGACTTTGTTTGGAATTCAGCCAGTGGGAGATGCAAGCAGAAGATACCAGGGCAAGTATTCCAACTGCCTTCCCTGTAAATTCCCGTGCTTGGTGCTATTGTGACAGTAATTGTACTTTTCTGTTATTGTAGCTTCTATTGAATAACCCCAATTCCATTATTCCAGCTTCCAAAAAGGTAATGAATCCATTTTTCCCCATCCCTCTTCCAATGTGAATGTTTCTGTCCCTCTGGTATGTTAGTTCCTGAGATTCTCAACATTCCTGGTGATTCCTTAATCTTACTCACAACTCTGAAAAGTTCCTTTATTCTGTGTCTTTCACATCCCCGCCTCCTGAAATTAGCTTCTCTGGTATAGCAGAAGAGAACATTCTTTGCTTTTATGAAATTGACAATGGAGTAAGATACACAGACACTTAGTATGTTATGACTTGAAAGCATAAAGGGTATCTTACCTAGTCTGCAGTATTCAAGGGCTGGGCATGGTGGTGCACGCTTGCAGTCCCAACACTCAGTGAAGCAGAAGTTTCTCAAGTTCAAGGCCAGCCTTCAATACATACTGAGTTGAAGGCTAGCCTGGACTATGAGCCAGACTCTGTCTCAACAAACAAACAAACAAACAAACAAACAAACTCCAGGAACATATGTAGTGTGAGAACTTTAAAAATCATTTAGCCAGAAAGGCAAGTATATGAGTATTTATGTTTTCACAAACATAAATGCATGTCTATATCAAAGAAGTCCATGAATTAGAAATATTTGGAACTCTTGAAAAGTGACTTTAAGGGAAAAAAAACTTTTCCATTTTTGTATCTGTTAGGATAAACTTTGCCTAATTAAATTTTACAGTTACCTAACGTTCTTAGAAGCCATTCTTACACATACTTTCCTGGTTGCTACCCATACAAATTAGAAGATTATTTCCTTCTGAGATATTTCAGTGAGCTCTAAAATCTCAGTGGTTTACTGCAAAGGTTCATGCTGAGTGTTGGTTCCAGCATAGGTATGGGCTCTGTTGTAGGACCTATCCTGCCAGAGCAGTTGCTAGATGATTGCCAGCCTAACAGCACATGTACAAAAAGAACCAGTGAACCATGGAGTAGTTCTTAAAATTTCATCTCAGAAATGATTTTTGTCACCTCTGCTTATTTCTTTGGCCAAAGCATATCACCCAACTACTCCTCAGACCAAGAAAATAAAGGATTGTCTGTCAGCAAGGGATTGTCTGTCAGCAAGGGATTCTATTTTCAAAATAGAAAATTTGATAACTAGTAATAAAAACTGTCACATTTACCAGATAGAATATTTCTAATGGGAGAATAGTCTTTAAAGAGTCTTGATAAGTGTTAGGAGACAAAAATTTTCTCTGTATAGCATTTGCATTACGTTGTGAACCAGGACTAGCTAATATGAGCAAAATATTCTATGATTCATATATTACTATTCAGCATTAGAATATTTCAGCTGATTAACAACAAAAATTTGTGCACTGAAAAAGAAGGCAGGGTTAGGACAAACAAATTTCCTTTTGCCTGAGAGAAAAAAAGTAGTTGATGATAAAAAGTAAGATAAAAAATTCTATAATTAGTTTTAATCCTTTGCTGTTAATTAATTTCTAATATCACTCTATCTATCTTTTTTTTTTTTTTTTTTTTTTTTTTGCAGTACTGGGGATCGAACTCAGGACGCTGTGCTTGCCAGGCAAGCACTTATTCCACTGAGCTATATCCCCAGCCCTATCTATCTTTCTGAGACAGGGTCTTACTATGCAGTTCAGGCTGCCCTTGGGCTCACTTTGTAGACCAGGCTGATTTCAAACTCGCAACAATCTTCCTGCCTCAGCTTCCTGAGTGCTGGGATTACAGGTGTGCACCACCACACCCAGCCTCACTTTATTTTTTAATATTTGAGGGGAATTTATCAGAATGAATTCCTTAATTATTTCTATCAGGATTTGCGATATAAATTTAATTAATATCCAATAGAATTTTAGTTTTAATCTATTAAAATTATTGTTTCCAAACCAGTATAAAAACTTATGTTTACTCACTTAACAATTATCTTAAAATTAGGCATGTGTATATGTGCAGACAAAAGTAAAATATAGCAAAATTAAAATCAATGCTTGTAAGAATATGAGAAAATGTATCTTAATATCTGGAACTATGATAGCACTGTCAGTTGTATAATAGTTGTTTAAATATTTATTGCCTATTTTTGTCATTAAACATTTTGTATTATTTTGATTCTATGGATGCTTATACAGTGAATTTGCTTGCTTAAAAATCCTATTGTGGTTTTATTTTAATTAAATTCAATCCTACAGTGCAAATGCTATCCTTCCTCACACCTGAATATTTCTCAAATGGTATGTGCACATGCTCAGATATACAGATGAGAAATGAAATATTAGAATTATGTACATAAAAACCCACAATATCTATTGCTAAATACAACAAAATTTTAATGTATCTGATTACACGTAAAGCACAAAAATCAACATAGGGAAATCTTAGTGATTAAATGAAAGCTCAGAGAAAGTGGCCAATCAATCAAAGCCTAATATATTACTATAAGTGTAATGAAATATTCCAACTTCTAACTGTCTTTTCATAATCTAGATTTTCTAGTTTTTCTTGAAACTTGCTTTACCTCCAAGAAAGATTCATTATGCATTTAAATAAAGAAATTTACCCAACAATTCCCACTGCTACTGAATGTTCACTTAGAATTTCAGTTTCTTGAATTTTTGAATTCATTGACAGTGATTACTCAGAAGCATGCATTTGTGTAAAGAAGGCTTTTCATGAGCTTTAACAAGAGCCATGAGACAGTGTTCTTAATGAATGATTGCAAGCCATATACATTCCATGATGAAAAAGAAATGACAAATGAACATGAGGTTTGTAAGGCTTCGATATTTTGAAATTTGTAGTCAATCAGTTTCAGATTATTGATTTGGAGTCCAGAACATTTGTGTTTGGACGATATTTAAGGAATAAAAGGTGAGTGTAAATTTTAAGCTTATTTCACAGAGAATTTCTTGATGAATAAATAGAATCTTAGATTCTTTTCAAAGGACATTCTCAAGGACTTTTTTTTCTTTTTTAATGGATTATCACAGCTCTAGGAATTCAGAGTATGTGAGTATATGTGATCACCATTTAAAAATTGAAGAGTGGATAATTTTATGATTCTGAAATTTATGATATTGCTTGAAAGTCAAAAAGCCTAGGTTCTAGTCCCAGTCCTGCCACTAATACACTGTGTAGTCAAGTAGTAATTAAGTGCTATAGCTGTGTTTCTGTTCTTTCACTTGTAAATTGAAAAGAAAATGTATCTTCTTCAATCTATTTTACAGATACTATTAGACATATGAAATAAAACTTTTTTTCTCTTCATTTTTATTTTTTATTAGTACATGTTTGTAGTGCATAATGATGATATTCCTGCAGGCAGCTGGTACACCTATGTAATTCTTTATTCATCTCTTTCCCCTTCATTCTCTTGGTCCCCTTTCCATTTGCAAAAGATCTATCTCCCTATCTTCTATTGTCTTTTATTTTGGTTCTTGTTTGAAATACTTGGAGTTTATCAAAAGAAAGTTTATTTATAAAACCAATGTATAATTGTACAGTAATATATATCCCACCAAAACTGAAATATCTTCCTAAGCCAGAACTATTAAAACAAGTATGTTAAAAAAGAATATGAAGAGAAACTTCTCTAATAGGGGATATGAAAATATCAATTTATCATTTCAAAATCTCTAAAGTTCATCTATGATGCAATATTATAGAAAAAAGTTAGAAATGGTAATTGGACCTGAATGTAACAGTAGTCTTATTTCCAGTGCACTAAATAAGTGACTTTAAAAATATTTTCATCATCCATCTCCAATGTATTAAGACACCTTGACCAGAGTATAACAGGTAAGACTTTGGTCAGTGGTTGAGAAAGGATAAAGAACAAAGGAAACTAAGAATTTCCTGAAACAAGATTGGTAGAGGGTGATGCCTTTGAAAACAGAATTAGTAAAAATTTGCATTGGAGTAACCAGTGTAGGAATCTGGCATGCCAAGACATCGATCTTAGTGCTGAATGGGCTAGAGATATAGGTATGCGGCATTTTTAAAATCTCATTGTAAAACATGAGCTCTTCCAAATTCAAAGACCCAATCCAAAAGTGGGCAACTGAGATGAATACTCACTTCACAGATAAAGAAATACAAATGGCAAATAAATACATGAAAAATGTTCAACATCATTAGTCATTTGAGAAATGCAAATTAAAAGAGCATTGAGATTCCACCTCACAGTAAGAATGCCTATCATCAAGAAATCAACCAATAAGAAATGCTGGCGAGGCTGTGGAGAAATAGGAACTCTTCTCCACTGCTGGTGGGAATGCAGACTGGTGAACCACTCTGGAAATCAGTTTTTCAGATATCTCAGCAAACTAGGTCTAGAGGTCCCATTCAACCCAGCTATTCCCCTTCTGGGTATTTTCCCAAAATATCTGAAAACATCCTATCACAGAGATATATGTGCACCCATGTTCATAGAGGCACAATTTGTAATAGCTAAATTGTGGAAGCAACCCAAATGTCCATCCACTGAGGATTGGATAGAAAACTGTACTTTTATATAATGGAATATTACTCAGCTATACAGAAAGATAAACTCAAGGCTTTTATAGGTAAATGGTCACACGTAGAGATCATACTCATAAGTGAAATAAGTCAGACCTGTATGTGTAAGCACACTGTCTCAGTAGTGTGAGGATCTGAAAGAATGAATAAACACTAGGAGGTATGATAGACATTGTGAAATGAAAGGAACGTGCACAGAAGTAAGGGGCAACTGGGGTGTGGGAAAGGAGAAAGGAAAGAAGGGGAAATCATATATGTATGTATATACAGGATATCTAACAGTTGTATTACTGTCTTCTATTGATTTACTGAAAGGAACAGTTATTGATTACTTGTTTGATCACTATTGCATGTCTCTGTTCCCTGAGAAACCACTTTGAAGATGTCAATAAGTAATATAACAACCACTGTTAATTTCCTACCACTTTGTCTGTAACTCTGTATTGTTTGTATTGTTCTTATGCTATTTTGTAAATGGATGTCTGTTTGTTAACATGTTTTCCTCCTTTTATTTTTAAAACAAATTTTAAATAAATAAAAATCTCATTGTAGTTTTGATAGCAAGAATTTGGAGACACTGTCACCGTTGATAAAAACCTAAACAAATATTTTCTTCTTTAGTATAATGTAGTCATAAAGAATAAGATAAATCTATAGGGAGTGATACCGAATAATGACCTAGATATATTTGGAAAAACAAAGTACAGAACAGCGAATATAGTACGTCCTCCTTGGTGACAAATAAAAGTGATATGTGCTTACATATTCATAAACTCATTCTGGACAGATATCAAAAAATGGGTAATGTATTGCCTCACAGGAAGAGACCTGGGGGACTGAAGTTCTAAGAAGCCAAAGAGAATAATGTTATTCCTTGCTCTGAAATCTACATTATCCGATATGTATATCACCACTCCAGATTTCTTTTATGTAATGTTTGCATAGAATTTACCTTTTGCCATCATTTTATTTTTAATCTGTCTTGTTTTCATATTTAATCACTTTCTTATAGACAAGAGTCTTATCATATTTCAACCTCCAGTTTGTGTATTCAGCAATTTACATTTAATGTAATTATTGATATTGCTGGGTTTAAATTTACCACGTTGATATTTGTTTTCTGTCATAAAGTTTAACCTCTTTTTTTCTGCCTTCCTTTAGAGTACCTTTTTTTCCCACATACTTTCTATATTCATTTTGCCTTATTAAATATAAGTATTTGTTTTGTAGTTTTTTACTCGAAGATTCGTGACATGTTGTGATCAGCATTTACATGTGTTTAATCTTCATTTCAATAGGTAGATATACAATAACAAATGTGGCAGGGCTCTGAGGAAAAAAAGGAGCCCTATTCCACTTTTGGTGGGAGTGTAGGCTGGTGCCACCACTGTGGAAATCAGTATGGAGATTCCTCAAAAAAACTAAGGTAAGAGGTCTCATTTGACCTGGGGCTGGGGTTACAGCTCAGGGGTACAAGCACTTGCCTGACCCAGCTATTCCCCTTTTTGGTATCTTACTGAAAGAATTAAAAGCATTATACCGCAGTGATACATATGCACCCACATTTATAGCAGCACAGTTTTTAATGCCTAAATCTTGGAAACAGCCCAAATGCCCATCAACCAATGAATTGATAAAAAAGGTATGTTTTTATATAATAGAGTATTAGCCATAAAGAAGTATAAAATTGAGACATTAATAGCTGAATGGATGGACCTTGGGACCATAATTGTAAGTGAAATAAATTGGACACTATGTGCAAATATCACATTATCTCTCTGGTGTGAGAAACTGAGAGTGTAAATACGAACCAAAATGTACAACAGATATTGTGAAATGGGAAACGAACTGTTTGCCTGGAAAAGGAAACTAGGGAAGGTAGAGGGGGAAAGGAAAGAAAAAATGAGACAAGAAGGATAAAGTGGAAACAGTCTTGTAAATAGGGAGGGGAAGTGAAATGAGAAGAAAAGAGGAATCGTTTGGTAGGTTTAATAGCCTTATTTTACAGATGAAGGAAATACTTATTGTGGAACTGATTTATTAATATCACAGAACTAGAATTCAAACTCAAGTTAGTCTGACTCCAGAAAAAGCTTTGTGGTGTTAGGAAAATGTTGAAACAATCTTTCAGTATTTGTTACAGTCAGTAGTGTATAAAAGCGATGCTTGGGCTAAAAACTAAATTGTTATTATACTTAAAATTATTGAATATGGATAAGGAGATTATAAAGGGGTAAAAATCCCTAAATGAAATGGATTTCCAGGATTTGAAAATAAAATTCAATAATATGATACTATATATACTCATGAAACTGGAATATAGTAAAACAGATAATAAACATATTAGCTACTTGCAGAGGTAAAACATTATCCTTAAAGTAAAATTTTAAAGTGTTATAAATTACATTAGTATGTAAGGGAAATTTCCTTTCAGATGTTTATAACCTATTACCCAGCTGAAGTAAAGAGCAGTGTTTGAGTATCTATATACCATCAAAGATGGTTTTGTAGGCTTTATGTGACATAGGAACCCTATAATCTTCAATACTTATCTCAGATAAACACACAATTAAGAATGTGATTAATATACAAATGTAGTTTAAGACAAATCCCTTTGATTCCACTTTTAACTACAAAGTCACTCATAAAACAGCTTTGGTACAAAAATTCTGGAACTCTTATTATTTGGGAAAGAAAAGGAAAAAGATATCCCCATGACATATGTAGACATAGTTCAAACTCTAATTTTCATATACAAATGAATATATTGGGAAAGACAATTTAAGGAATGATACTACTGACTGGATAATACAAAGTCAGTTCATCTTTATCAATAACTACTTTAAGTGAGAGAGTAATAGCATGAAATAAAATATGTTATATTTATTTGTTTGGCTTGACAGTTTTCCCAATTGCATGGAACTGAGTAACCACTACTACTTTCAAAGTAAAATAGGTCCTTTATCCTAAAAAGTTTTCTCACCAGCCCTTTGTCTTTGACAACTTCTCCTCACTCTTGGCTGCAGACATGCTGATCTGTTTCTATCACTCTTAATTTTGTCTTTTCCAGCATCTCATATAAGTGGGATAATATACAGTATATTCTGTTTGCTTCTTTCTCTTATTAGTATGCTTTTTAACTCTTTTTTTAAAAGAGAATACCAAACAAAAATGATACAGAATTTTAAAACAAGATAATATGAAATTAACAATGGTTATTATATTCCATATTGTTATCTTCAAAGTAGTTGTTCAGATTACCAGAGATAGGCATGTAAGACTGATGAAACACTGTAAACACTCACTGCTCCTTTCAATGAACTAACAGAAATTAGTAATACAACTATCTTATGTGTCTACCTATCTATCATCTGTCTTCCTTCCTTCTTTTCTCCTTTCTCCCATACTAGTTATTCATTCCTCTTTGAGCAGTTTCTTTCCCTTTCACAATATCTACTGTACCTTTTGGATCTTATTTACTCTTTCAGTTTCTTACACTAGGGACAATATGATGTCTACACATGTGGGTCTGATTTATTTCACTTGTGAGTATGGTCTCCAATTGCGTGTATTTACCTATAAAAGCTGATAAGTCACAAGGCAGCCGGCCTCACCCCCCTCGTGGGAGAACTTTAACTCTCAGTATTTCTCTCGTTCCCTTACCTGTTCCACTTCAGTTCCCCTCGGCCACAAAAGCTATCCCCGCCCTCATTCGCTCTAGCAGTTCACCTGCTCGGGTAGTTCTGACATGGGCAACTCCTGTCGTTCAGCAATTCTGGCCTGGACGTCCCTCCCCACCGCTCGGGGCTTGGCCTGTTCTGGCCCAGAAACATCTCCTCACCTCACCCCAGCCCCGCCAGAAAAAAGAGCTTAAAGGCCCATGCTTTCCTCAGCCCGGGGCTACCTTGGTCCCCTAGGTAGCCTGCTACTCTGTCCCTCCCCCAGTAAAGACTTCGCTCGTGTCAGAAGGTCTGGTCTGGTTCCGTGTGGGCTCTCGGTTTCTATCAAAAGCCTCAAATATTTCTTTCTTTATAGCTGAGTAATACTCCATTGTATAAAAAGACCACATCTTTTATTCATTCCTTGGTCAATGGGCATTTGGGTTGTTTCCAAGATTCAGCTATTACAAATTGTGCTGTTATAAACATGGGTGCACATATATCACTGTGGTATGATGATTTTAATTATTCTGGGGAAATACCCAGAAGGGGAATAGCTGGATTGAACGGTACCTCGAATTCTAGTTTTTCTGAGGAACCTTCACCCTGATTCCCACAGTGATTGTACCAGTTGACACTCTCACCAACAGTGGAGAGGGTCCCTTTTACTCCACAGACCTGCCGGCATCTATACTGTTGTAATTTGCATTTCTCAGATGACTAATGATGCTAAACATTTTTTCATATATTTATTTGCATTTCTTCATCTGAGAAATGTATATTCATCTCAGTTGCTTGTTTCTGGATTGGGTCTTTGAATTGGGGGGGTCTTTTTGTTTGTTTGTTTTTGTTTTTTTGAGACAGGGTCTCACTATGCAGCTAAGGCTGGCCTTGAGCTCACTTTGTAGTACAGGCTGGTCTTGAACACACAATGATCCTCCTGCCTCAGCCCCTGAATGCTGGGATTACAGATGTGCACCACCGTGCTTGGCTGATTTTTTAAATTCTTTATATATTCTACATAGAAGTCCTTTGTCTGATGGAGAGTTGGCTAAAGTTTTTCCCCAATTTATGCATTTTCTTTTTCACTCTGTTGGTGATTTATGTTGATGGTCAAAATTCTTTTAAGAAGATGATATCCCAGTTGTTGATTCTTTGAAGTATTTCCTATGCAGTTTGGTTTTGTTCATGAACTCTCTGCCAATACCTATGTCTTCAAGATTTTTACCTACTTCCTCTTCCAGTAGATTTAGTGTTTCTGTTTTAATATTTAGATCTTTGATCCATTTTGACTTAAGTTTAGTGCACAATGATAGATATAGATATCAGTCTAATTTTAGTCTTCAGTATGTGGAAAGTCAGTTTTTCCAGCACCATTTATTAAAGAGGCTATCTTTCTTTCAGTGACATGTTTGGCCCCTTTGTCAAAAATATGGTGGCTGAGTGTGTTTGTAGTTGTGTCTGCATTTCTAATCTGTTCCAATGATCCTCAGGGCACTCTTATTTTGCTAGTTCCATCTTAGCATGCTTTCAAAATTCATTGCTGTTGTCTTGTACATTGCTGAGTAATGTTTTATGGGTATGAATAATCCACAATTTATTTAGCCACTTGCCAATTGAAGATTTGGGATGCTTTATATTTTCAGCTATTATAACTAATGCCTCTCTAAACATTTCTGTACACATTTGTACAGCAACATAGGTATCAAATTGTTTTACAAAGAGGTTGTATCATTTTTTCATTTCTACAAATAATATATCAATGTTTCAGTTGCCATTCCACATTCTTGGCAACACTTAGTATTGTCAACCTTATTACTTTTAGCTAATCTCTTAGGTGCATACTGGTATTTCATTGTAGGTGTAATTTATCAAATAAACTTTTGATGCAGGAAAGAAGTTTAGTTCCAATTTGTGCTTTTCTATTGGCAAAAGAATCAGCTGAATCACGCAAATTCTGATTTATTTATGTCTTCCATGACTTTGCTGCCATCAGTTTCCTCTAGTCTGATCTACATTGGAAGAAACAGTGTAGTTGGGTTGCTGAAAACTATGGAAATTGAAGATTAGACCTTATACTTTCATATAAATTCTTCAAGGTATTGCCTACCTGTGTGTCTTGGTTACTTTTCTCTCATTGCTGAGACAAAATACCCAACACCCAAAATGAAGGAAGAAAAGGTTTATTTAGCTTACAGTTTGTGGAGGTTTCAGTGCATACTTGGTTGCTTCTGAGGCAGAGTCAGAGGGCTACAGTTCATGGCAGCAGAGCACAGCAAAAACAACCAAAGCAAAAGGGAGGAACGGCTGTAAGCAGCCTCTTTTCTTCCCTTATATTGTAATCAGGCTACCCCCACCCAGGGGGCATGTAGCTCTCACACAATCTTCATGCCCTTCTCTTCCACAGGCTCAGGATGTGTACAAAGTAAGCACCTTGGCTTCCTGCTGAGTCACTCCGCCAAACCTCTAGACTCCCCAAGTTGACACAATGTATAAACCATAACACTGTGATACCAGGCTCTTCTCTTTTTCTTCTTCTTTCCTCCCTTCCTATCCTTCATCTCTTCTTTCACCTACCATTTACTCTATTCACACAAGTAATATGTGTTCATTTCTCAAAAGTCAAACAGTACACAGAAATGTATATGAAAAAACAAAATCTCCATTCAACTTTACTTCCTACATCCAACCACTATCTTGTTGAAGCCTTTTCTCGAGACATCCCTTTATGTAAAATAAATGTTATTCAAATGCTTTTTAATGATTAAATTAGTTCATGCATGGTTATAGTATTTTAAAACCTCATCTTCCAGTTCATAAAACTAGAAAAGAAAGTTTCAGTAAATGTCTCAAATCATAAAATTTAATAAGTGGCAGTGTTCTCCTTCAGACTGAGGGACTCAGATTCTGGAGTATGTAAACCTGGTCCTGCACTGCCTATCACATAGATGACTGTTATAGTTTGTATCTAAATGTCCTCTCTAAGCCTCATATGTGGGACTTTTTGAAGCTAGCTGGATCTATCATGTGGGGCACTGGGATTAAGGGTATGTAGTACTAAATTAATCCACTGATTGGTTTAGCATAGTTCTGAGTGTGGATTATGGGAAGGCCCACCCTGAGTGTTGGTGGCCTCACCAAGGAGGCTTGTGGCCTGGATGAGATAAAAAGGAAAGGGAGACTTACTTTGGTGGTGCTGCTGCTGTTGTAGCTTTAATTTATCAAGAAGACTTTTGAGGCAGGAAGGAAGCTTATTTCAAATGTGTGCTTTTCTAAATCCTACTACTGCTGGTTCTGGAGTTTGTTGCTTGCTATCTACTGCCTGTCCTTCAGTGGACTGTTTCTCTTCTGTTATATTCCTCTGCCATCCTACCCTGCCTGGGGACCAGCTGACTTGGGACTGAAATCTCTACAAACTGTGATCTGGGATAAACTTTTCCTCCTTTAATTGTGGATGTTGGGTATTTTGTCTCCACAATGAGAAACGTAACTAAGACAATGGCTGTTGTTTTCTGTGACCAGAATCAGGGGAACAATTAAATTTGTAAGCCAAGGTACCACTTATATATAAATACTCTAAAATATACTCTAAAATAGCAAGCAATAGAAATGTATTTGAAGTAAAGTCTCATCTCTCATTCTTCTCTTTAGAATTTGTTATGGTTTGGGGGTTATTTTTGCCAGGGAAACAAAAAAATACAGGACATATTTTATAAGATTATTTATAATAGTTACCTAAAGTATCTTATACAAGAGAGTGCAGGAAATCTGTCCATACCCTAAGACCAAGTAATCTAGACAAGGGCCTGGATTCCATGGAAATGTCCTGCATGAGTCCACTGAAGATCTAGAGCTCATAACAAAGCCTCCTACAAGTGCAACTGGAGGCCTAGAGCCCATGACAATATCTCATGCAGACCTGTTTCACAGATCTGTGCTGGGAAGGACCAAAGGTCAGTCGTGGAACCTAGGAAGTCTATGCCAGCAGAGTGAAGGGTCTGGGCTAGCAGGCTGGGTATGGGAGGCCCACCTGAGGACTGTTGCCAGCAGCATAAGAGGCAGAACTGGCGAAGAAGGAAGGTTGTTGGGAGCTGAGAAAAGGCTGTTAGGAGCTGAGAAAAGGCTGTTGGGAGCTGGTAGAAGTTGTAAGGAGCTGTTAGTTATTTTGGAGGAGCTTGTCACACTGGCTTTCCTGATGAACTTGGCTGTTTTCATCCTCCAAGGAGCTTGAGACCTTGTTGGCATTCAGAATAGCTTCAGTTCACTTTGGAGGAGTTCTGGTACTCATTCTAAGCATTTCTTCCTGGCTCTGGAGGGGAAGATGGTGCACAGCCCAGTCTCCTGGAGAAGCTTGCTGCGTTGGCTTTCCTGATGGGAACTCAGCCATCTTGATCATCGGAGGAACTTGGGAACTCACTGTTGCTAAGGATGGCTGTGGTACCTTTTAGGGGAGCTCTGGTTTTTACTTGTGCATCATTTCCTGGCTTGAGTGTAGATCCCTCAGCCTGCTAGCACAGATCGTTAAAACTCTTTAAGCATGAATGCTTAGGTCATACCAGCAGGTGCTTCATGAAAATGCACTTAAGTGACATCTGAGAGTAAGGGGAATATGACGTGAACAGTGGAGGACAGGGCAAGTACCATTGTGACATGAGGCCACTGCAATGTGAAGGACTATAGTTTGTCCCATGACTCTCCCTTTTCCAAGCTTGCCAAAGAGGAATTTAAAGGAATCATAGAGGAGGTATGCTATAACAGTGTTATAAACTGATTTATACCCCAGCTGTGGCACTTTGTGATGCATTAAGGAGCTTGCATCTGGTCAAGTTTTTCCTCCACTGTTCTAACACGGTGACTTGACATAGATGTACTAGAACGTACCGTTCTGACCCAATTTGGAATTCTTCTAATGGACAACTTTAGCTTATGGTTACCCATTTGTCTGGCGAAGACTCTCAGAAAGGACATCAGAAATGAAAATGTCTACAGAATTACAGTACATTGGAGCTACTATTTGTAGAGTGGCTCTGATCATACGTTCAAACACAAAGCCTGAATGCAGATTTGGAAAAGGAGGCAATATGAGAAAATGCAAAAGTCTTTAAGAAGAGACAATTCACGTTCCAGCGATACATTAAAGCAATCAGCAAAATTCATTAATTGACAGAATTCAGGTAAAAGGCTTTAAAAGAAGGTAAATTATTGAAAGAAATTTTATTCAAGGGGTAAAAAAGACCTGGTGGCAAGTTACTCAACTCAAAGGTCCTAGAAGAAAGAGGCTGAGCTGGGGGTAGGGGCAACCCAACCAAGCTAAAAACTGTGTGACTTTAGAGAATCGATTTATGTGGTTTATGACATTATCTTCCCTCATGGCTTGCGGTAACATCTCATGCCTGATCTATCCCATTTTATCAGCTCTACATTCAAAAATAGCGCTTTCATTCTCTCACTTAACGAATCTATCCTCCGGGTTCTGGGCACCATCAGCTCACTTTCCTGCGCTACTGCAATGGCTTCCTAATAGTTTATATATTCTCAACCCTGCACAGTGAAATGCTTTTAAGTTTTAATCTGCACCTTTGTTCCACGCCTGCAATGACCTTTAAGACCCTCTGTCACGCTAACCACTGCTCCCACTATGCTTGACTTACTCTCTGTTCCAATTACACTGATGTGCCTTGTTCTCCCACAAACACAGAAGGCACCTAGAGCCTTAGATCTAGGGTTATTTTAATGGCTGAAGCACACCCATAGTTATATATCTTACTGACTCTTCTCTCCTAAAGTCAGCTCATCAATGAGGTCACTTTAATGCTCTAAATAATTCTTCAGTTTATCCCTCTACCTCTCAATTTTCCTCTTTTTCTTTTTATGTAGAGCTTCTTTATAACATAACTACGTAGTTTTGAATTGTACACAGTATTGCCTGCTCTTCCCATCCTCATATCAACTCCATGAAGGAAGTGGTCTGTTTGATTCATGGATGTTTCACTGGTACTCAGAAGGCACTTAATAAATATTTGGTGAAATTGTTTCCAAGCTACATTTTTCTTCCCGCAAGGCAACTGCTGCTTCATTACGAGCCTTAATAAGCTTCCCAGTTTCTCAGGGGCAAAAATCCGAAGGCCTAGGTCATGGGGCTAACCCCGTATTTAAAATCTGTCACAGCCCAGCTAAGAGGCTCAATTTCACACCTAGACCCTACAGGTTCAGAGAACAAAGAAATCGAATAGCTGGCGTACGTTGGTTTTTTGGGTTGGCGTAAGGGAGCAAACTTGCCCCTCTTGCAGCACTTGTACTCTGAGCATGTGTAGTTTTCGTCATGTTCTCAGCACAGCTCATCTGCCGGAACCCGCCCTTCCTGCAGCTTCAGTGCCCTCACTTAGGTGGTTAGTCCGTGCCTAAACATCGTTCTTTCCGGGCCAGGAATGTCCTTACCCCAGGACCGAGGCGCCGAGGTACCGTACCCTCGGCGCCCTGGCGTTCCACAGGCAGCCGAGCGAGCGGGAGCGCTGGGCCGCGAACAGGCGGCGCAGCGAACACCCGCGCGAGGCCCCGCGCGCGGTGCGTCAGGGAAAAGGCGCCGGCGCCCTCGGCCCCCGGACGCCCGCTCCCACCACACGCAGGCGCAGTGCACGCAGCATGAGGGTCGCGGCCTTGATCAGGTAACGCGGCACGGGGCGCCTCCTCGCTGCTCGTCGGCCTTTAGCCCCTTCCTGCAGCCCCTGGCGCCCAAGGCCACGGGCTCAGGGCCGAGCCTCAGGCCGGGCCCGCAGCTCTTCCAGGCCACAGGAAGGGGCGGGGCCTCGCGCGGGCTCCCGGCGGGCTGTCCCCGGCGGGGCGCGCGCCCTGTCCTTGTGGCTGGGCTCGGCTGGGCAGCGCGGAGGGCTTGTGGCGCCTGGCCGCGCCGCCTTAGGCTCAGGCTGAATTACTCAGGGACGGCCTGCGCCGTGGTTGTGAAAGTTCCAGTGGGCCCTGAAGTTGGAGAGCCGCCCCCCATTCGACTGTTACTGTCTCCTGCCTTCTCCTCCCGGTCCCCAGCGTTGTGCTCTGTAGTTACCTTGGGTCTTGGGTGTTCCGCCCCCTTCCGTTTTAAGGTCACTCGGCCCGCATCTTCTGTCTCACCTGTGGTTCTGCAGGATAGACGCGCATTGCTCACTGCCTTCCTCTGTTTCTGTCCTGGAACCCCAGAGATCTCTTCCCTTGTGGGGACACAGTTGTACCATTTTAAGCTAGAGTTCAGTTGCTCAGAGTGCACGGCCATAATTGCTTTTCTGACTTTGGGGTAACATCCTTCATATTCCAAAGGAGTTGGAATACATAATAACCCATCATATTTGGTGTGTAAATAAGTAATATGACTGACAAGCCCACACGGCAGTTTAGAAGTTTCAACACTCAATCTGTAAATTGAAGTAATAGAGCGCACAATACTGAAAAGGGAGTTTAGACTACTTCAGTTTCGTTTCATGAGAACTGGGTCATGAGTGTCTAAGGTACATTGCAACAACGGGTTTACTTTTGAAGTACATTGAAGATTTCCTAAATGTTTAATACACTGCCCTAGGTTACTGGTGATGGTTGACAATATTGACATATTATAGGCTGGATATGACATTCCATTTACTGCAGCGATTGAATACTATATTCCGATTCCTTTTACTTTTAGGAGAGTATAAAATAGTCAAAATAAGTATAATTACTTAGTAAATGTCGTCTGTAAAGAAAATGATTAAGTTTTAACCATTATGATTTTCACGTGGTTTTCAGAAATAAGAATTATAAGTAGCCCAGGAAATGAGTAATTCACATCCACATTCAGTTTGCCAAACATGTTAAGGATTAGCACAGTACACACCTACTGATGACAAACATTTGGAGTCAAGAAGATCCACATAATCTCTTACACCAAATATTCTGTAATGTGCGTATGTTACTTTTATAATCAAGTTACTGAGAAAAGCAATGGTAGCAAATTATTGCTAAACATTCAGAGTTTTGTGTATGTCAGGAGATATATTATAAATATCAATGCACTATTATACTAACATATGCTCATGACATGTATGCGTATGTCTTACCACATATCTGTGCATTTATGTTTTACATATTTGTGTATTTATATCTCTATATATACATTTGAACCTGAATAGTGAATCTTTTTGTGTCTGTGTATGTGTATGACAATGAGAGATAAGAGGTATGTGCTTTAGGAATAAGTGAAACTGTGATCTGTAATACCTTCAGGCCAGAGAATACTATTTTACTAATTTGTAAACAAGTCATTGAATTTTATAGTTGAACGATACCTTGAAGATTATGAAAATGGGCCATTCTTTGTAATGAAGTATGCAAGCATTGAGTAACTTGGCTTAGTATCCCAGAGTTGGAAATTGAAAATCAGATCTGTAGGATTAATTATAGATCTGTAAGATTAATTATTAGAGATGTAAGATCTAATATGTACTGTACATTTGTACCTGAGTATTGTAGGAGATCGGTTACAGGGCCTCTGTGGATACTAAAATCTGCAGATGCAAAGTCCTTCATATAAAATGGCACATAGAGCCTATGATAACTTCCACTATACTTTAAGTCATCTCTTGGTTGTTTGTAATATTTAATACAATTTAAATAGCTGTAACAGTGTATTTTGTATATTCATTCCAGATGCAATTTTTATTTCCAGTGTTTTTTATTTGCATTTGGCAGAATTTTATGTTGAACCCAGAGAAATGGAAGGTGGAGTGAGACTGTGCTTGTGCACTTACGGAGTGCTATGAGAACAGTAAGGTAGTCGGCACTTCGCAATGATGTTTACCTTTGTTCTTAAATTTTTTGTTCTTAGAGTACTCAGTGAACATTTTGTGAGACGCTAGTCCCTCTGTAGCACGCGTTGGAAGTAGTACTTTGAAACCATATCTGAGATGTTAGTACCTTTCACAATAAATTGTAAGGCTAAGTGCTGATCTTGGATGCACACTCTTCCATCATTTCATACTTTATAGAACTTTTACTATTTTGGAGAAATGAAGTAGTAGGTTGAGTAGTGGTAGCTGTGGAAGGCTCATTTAGGGGAATCTGAAAAGAGGGAGTGCAGGCTTTTCTTAATACTGCTTTTGCTCCTTGCACTCTTTCTCTCTGAAATGATCATCTTATACACAGTGGTGGCTGATATAATGATATTGGTGGTTAACATTTCCAGTGTAATTATCATTTTGTTCTCGTGTCTACAAAATATGAAGGCAAGTATGTCAAACTTTGTCAGACTCAAATTTTTAATTTGACCCCTTAATTGGTGATGGTAACCAATTGCTGGAATAGGTTCTTTTTAAACTTAGTTTCATCTAAGTAGTATATATAGTAAATGTTTTGCTGAGATACAAATTTTTTTGATTAATGAAGTATTTTGTATATTAAGACCACTATCACAAACTAGAGGATTATTATACTTTGTTTTTATGGCATATGATTTCACAAGTGCTTATAAGTAACAACCTTAGACATTCAGATTCATTTGCTCAGTTTGCTTAACATTTAAAAATTAATTCCTATATGCTTTCTGATTGCTAAAGTTTCATATATTCTGCAAAGCTAATTATGATTAAATAATGTGTTCTATTTTAGTATCTATTGAAATTGTGTTTTAAAATTATTAAAATTCTGATTCTGTTCAAGTGATGGTCAGTAACCTGGTTCTGTGTCCCTCTGTCTCCCTCTGTCTCTGACTTGCTCTCCATTGTTTTACGTTTAGTGGTGGGAAGGACAGCTGTTATAATATGATGCAGTGCATTGCTGCTGGCCATCAGATCGTTGCTTTAGCAAATCTGAGACCAGATGAAAACCAAGGTAAGTATATGCCTTTACTAGGAAATTCTCAAAATGAGTGTGACTTACCTTCATGATTCCATTTTATTGTATGTATACAGAATGGAAAAAAGAACCAATACGTATTTAGTCCTGTTAGATGCTACATTCTACAAAGCAGTTATCATTGTTTTCACCTATGTGTGCTTTTTCTTAACAGCCAGTAGAAAGAGGTATTGTCAGTCTTACTTTTAATAGACAGGAATAGTGAGGCTCAGAGTTTTGTGTTTGTCCAAAGAACAGTTAGCACAGAGAGTTGAACCATCATACTTCGGAGTACACTGCTGTTCTACCACACCTCGTCTCCGAGTGTTGGAGGCAGTCTACAGAGAGATGACATCCTGTCTCCTACCTCAAGGAACTTAGGAGATAAGACATGTATTCTGCATTTATAATATGAATGTTATTTTTGAACAGATACAGTTTTATCTATTTTAGATGTAAGTGAAAACTGTGAGACTTGAGAGAAACAAAGTATATATTTCTTCTTGTTTATCTATGATTAAAAATATAACCACATATAGTTTGGGTACGTTTTCAATTTTCCTTGAATTTTTTTTGAAATATTCACAGTTAGAACTTAAACAGTATATTCACAACTGGCTTTTTAAACTCTTTAGTCATATAAATATTAACAAGTCTGAGGGTGAAAAGATTAGCACTGATCTAACTTTGTACATTGCTACTTTTTTACATGACTTTTCTATTAAGATCTTTTTATCATCTCCATTTTAGGCTCTGTGCTTTTGCATTACTTTTATTTTAGGGCTAGTATATGTGAAAACGTTAATGATACTTCCTGGCATGAAGTAGGTGTCCTGTAAGTGTAGTTGAATCAGAATCTAAAAGTATTTCCCTTCCTTTTTTCTCTCTGTGTTTGCCTGCCTTCCTGCTAGTTTGCTGTATTTTTGCTTTTATATTTTGTAGTTGTTTTCTGTACTTTTAATCTTTTTTTTTATCCCCTAATCGATTGATTATAAGAGATTCTATCTTGTGTGTTGCTCTGAGTGCCTTAAGCACTTGGGATATCTCTGTATCTTTGATGTGACTTCAGTTTGTTGGTAGACCAATAATTAATGAACTCACTTGAAATAGCTTTGGGATAGTGGGCAGATATTTAAGTAAGGTATGTGAATTTTCTACTTTTGCTGTGGTGAGGACCTAATTAATGCTGGAATTAATGTGGAAAGGTAAGAGATGAGTATAAGAAAAAATAGACTAGTTTCTATACAGGGGGATAAATGCATACTGTAGGACTTTGTGCTAGAACTCTGAAGATGAATAATAGCTAATTTTTAAGAAGTATTTTTTTTTAATGGTTCTAACTTTAAATGAGAAGGACAACACTCTTTGAGCATGAGTGGGAAATGCAACGATTTATATACATATTCTAAGTGAAAACGAAACTTTACCAAAGCAAAGAAACTGCCTTTTCTCCCTTATGGTCAGTCAAGCAAGACAGTCTTTTAAAGGTATCTTGAGCGTTCTTAGTGTTTAAAAAGCAGATGTTTATATAATATAGAATACATATATGATACAATTATAATTTTCCTCCCTGAAGTTTGTATCTTGTCTTCATCTTTTCTGTATGAATTAATATATTTAGCTTGTATGGAATCATTAGCGTATAATTTCCACGTACTCACTGTTTCTTGGCAGAGTAGTGACAAGTAAAGTGTCCTGGTTATTTTTCTCACTGCTGAGGCAAAATACCTCATACCCACAAGTGAAAGGAGGAAAGAGTTTTCTTGTTCACAGTTTATAGAGTTTTCAGTCCATAGTTTGCTGGCTCCAAGGCTGGGCAGTATGACAGAGGGGCATGGCAGAGGAGAAACAGTCCACAGTGTGGCAGGGGAGGCAAGAGATAGCCAGCTTCCTTCAATTCCATCTAGGCTACCAACCTTTGGGTGGTGCCGTCCACAGCCAGGGTGAGAGTTTCATTTTACACACCCAGATTTGTACTAAATCAATTTAGTTTTCACTCTCTCTTAACCCAAGTATCATCACACACTCTAATCCAGCATCACACGCCCATGATCCAGTCACCTCCCAAAAGTCTCACCTATGAATGCAAGAGGCTTGGCTGGGCGGAGGGCGTCTAGGTACACACCATAATATAAAGTATATCTTTAAGTTATACTTGTTAGTAGAGTGGAGACATTTATTTAAAATATTGTTAGTCATAGGCAATTGAATTAAGTGAAACTAGTAATTATAGAAGACGGTAGAGTGCTGTGGATTGGTGGGATTTAGATACTGTTTAAAGTCAGCAGGGAATTGGAATTATTGAATGTTTCATTGGTTAACTTTCCTTCAGACATGTTGTGAAAGGAACCTCAATGAGGAATACTGTTAGAGGTGACTTCATTCTATAGAGCAAAGTTGGTTATAACCTTGAGTTTTTAATAGGTAGTCTGGAAAATAATTTATTATCATCAATGGGGACAGTGTGCATTTGTCATAAAATTTATAAAACTATCTCTTTCAGTTTGTAGTAGAGACATTTATGACATGTTAATTGAGGTGCTTCAGGCAGAGTTAGAGCCTTTTGGTTTTATTTGTTATGATATTTCTTACAAGGTAGCTTCTACTAATAAAAGATACATTGTAGGTAAGACTAAATGATGCCTTAAAGAAAAATTTTTGACTTAAGTTTTTGAAGCTAGTACAATGATTTCATTATACTAACCTCAAGATATTTCTTGCTAAACTCAAATTTCTTTGTATAAATTGATTCCCTAGTATTGATGACTTTCAGTACCAATAGACATACAGATCCAGTCTAACTTGGGGATGAAGAAAGGCTGAAAGGTTTTTAAGTAACTTTGGCTATATCTCTACTCCTACTGAGAGCAGGAGTAAATAGCTTTATTATTAATAATGAGAGTTACATTCTACAGGAATTCATTCTGATGTGTGCATTAGTAATGTGGTAAGCCACGTGATGTGGCACCTGATGGTGGTTTCAAATGTTAAAGAGCATTTGCACTATCATTATTAATGTTTTTTGTTAGGATTATTTCTACTTTTGGTGTAAAGTGTGTTTGTTATGTATACATATATAACACTCAGATACAAATATGTCAGATAAAATGACTTTGTAAATTCTTTTTAACGTATTGTGAACATTTTCCATGTTGTTAAATATTATTCTACAATTGTTTTGCCCATATTTCTTTGGAACACAAATACTTCCACAAATTCTAAGTATTCTTTAGGTTGATAGAGAGGTAGTTTACACTACCTCCCCTTGGTGAAGTATTTAAAAACATGTTAGGCTCAGGAGAATTGCTGAAAACATGTATTTAGCATTATTTATCCCCATACTTTGTAAATTAATTTGACATGGAATCCTTTTTTGCATTCTGTACCTATAATATCTTATGGGATTAGTAGCCTGCACAGTGCAAGTTAGAAAATGCTCAAATTACATTAATGGCTGCATAGTATCCTATTATATGAATATGTAATAATTTTTATTCCACTATAAATAATATTGTAATCCATATCTTTCTGACTAATCTTGTGTATGTTTACTATTCTTTTCTCTTGTAAGTAAAGTTACAAGATCAAAAAGTCTGTCCAGTATATTTCTGAGTTCGTTTAAATCTTTATAATCTGAAATTACTAATCTGTTTTGAATACCTTAGCCATATTAGTATTTATAAAATCTTGGGACAACCAGTGATTGTATTATTGATTATTCTGTTATCAAGTTTCTATACACATTGATAACTACACTAGCAATATTGAATGTATTTTATTGAAGTACTGAATACAAGATATACTAAGAGCATCTGCATTTTTCCTGGAAGTATTTGTACCTTATTAACTAGTAGACATTTAGTTAAAGTTTTTTTCTTCAAGTGCAGATGACTGAAAGCCTTGCTTTTTAAAAACTGTATGTGATAAAACTTTTGATTGACTAATCTATTTATTGGATATATAGTATTGCTCTTCTTTTTAAACATTATGTGTAGTTTTTATTTGTAGTTAGTGGTAGAAATGAGTAGAGCTCCTGGGAACTAAATTAAATGTAGCTATGGAAAAATTTGGAATTGTTACATATTATTCTGCTATGTAAGTGTACAGAGATAAGGTAAGCTTTTAAGTTTAGTTTGACTACTCTTCAAGCAGCAATATTGACCTGGGCTTTGAAATTTTCTTTCTTTTTTACTTTTTTGCTGATTGTTTCTACTTTTAATGTTACAGAGGGGTCTGATGAGCTGGACAGCTATATGTATCAGACAGTGGGCCATCAAGCCATTGACTTGTATGCAGAAGCAATGGCTCTTCCGCTCTACCGCAGAACCATAAGAGGAAAGAGCTTGAATATAAGACGGGAATACACCAAGTGTGAAGGTGATGAGGTTGAAGATCTCTATGAGCTTTTGAAACTTGTAAAGGTATGAAAAGCGACCAGTTGCATTTTTTATACTTTAGTGTATAATTAGTAAATTTTATTTATTGAATTATTTAATAGTAAAGAATTTACAAGTATCAATATTTCAGCTAGTCTAAAAAATTATTTTATCTTTTGAAAGATAGGAAAAAAACATTGTATGCCTTTATATTAAAGGTTATGTTAAAATAAGATTTTAGTATAGTACAATTGTCATCCAAAGTTGTCAAATAGTATTGTTTGCTCATTCATTTTTTTAACAAATATTTTTAAATAGTTACAATGTGCTTGGCATATAGTGCTCAACAGGGTAGGGCACTGATCAAATCAGACGAGGGTATCTGCAATAGAGAATACTTCCTAGTGGAAAAGAAAGGACAGACAATTAAAAACAATAACACACTTGATGTCGAAGAGTACTATTTATCTAATAGGTAGATGATTTACGTTATAGGTGTATTGAAGAGATAGGAATTTTTGTTTTTGAGATAGGGAATTTAAACCAGTATTTCTTAACATATTTTCACAAGGAAAAAGAAAGAATATCTGTTCTCTCCTGTACCAAGAAACAGAGTATTTCATTTTCTTCCTATTTTGTTTTATTTTGTTTTTTGAGACAGGGTCTCCTCACGTAGTTCACGCTAGTCTTGAACTTACTGTGTAGCCTAGGTTGGCCTCAAATTTGCCGCAATTCTCCTGCCTCACCTTCCCAAGTGCTGGGATTACAGGTGTGTGCCACAATGCCCAGCTCATTTTCTTACTTTTAAGAAAAATTAGCCTTTTCAGAAATTTTATCATGAAACTATATCATGAAAAGTTTTTGGTCTCAAATCATTACATACTGTTTTGTTTACTTTTTTTTTTCCCTGGTACCGGGGATAAAACTCAGGACCTTACACTTGCCAGGCAGCTGCTTTTTCTGCTGAGCTGTATCCCCAGCCCCTGTATCACTACATACTTTTATACCTTACATTTGATATTGATCAAAGCTTAATATCAATTCAGGATTTTGATGAAAAAATGTATGAAACAGTTAAATTCTTTTCAATAGTTCTTATTTTATGTATCAGAACATTTTCACTTTTACTTAAAAAGGAAACTGATAGGAAAAACCCTTTGTTTAGTTATAGATCATGTAAAAAGTAGATAGTTTTCAAAGGAAATCACAGGGAAGATACATGCTAATCACAGCTGCTTTGATTATTTAGCAAGAATACAAGTCTGCCTTTCTTGGCTGTCTCTCCAGAATAGTACATTTACGATCTTGACAGTGTTCACTTTAAAGTATGAAATTCTGAGTGCAAATCCTCCACCTTTAAGGTGCAGAGAAATTTAACATTAAATTTTTAATATAAATTAATTCTACAAAATGGTGGGACTCACACTAGATGTTCTTGGGTTGCTTGAAAATCACTAACTTCATAACTTTAGAGAAGCTGTGTAATAATAACAGCGCTCCACAAAAAGGAAGGCTAATGAAATTACTAATCAATTTTAATTAAAAATGGGCAGATTAACAGTAATTAAGAATAAATTTCCTTTTCCATTCATGCTATATTCGGAGAAATGGATGCTTTGTCATTATCTTTACAGTAACCGTCAGCTATGACATAAATTAATGCTAATGTTAAATCTTGACAACTTCTGCTTTGGAATTTTGTACATGATAATTATAACTATAGTTGAAAGAAATGTTATCAAGTTGTCTGTGACTGAATAGTTCCTTCTTTTCCTGTGTAGAAATATTAATTTACTATAGGATATGTTAAGGACATAAATATCACAAATATATTGCTTTTATGGAAGAAATTATATAACTAAGCTTTTATAGTGAGATCCATTTATGGAACATTGGTACAAAGATCCGTGTAGAGGTCTTACATGTTCTAATGAATAACTGAGTAATTATGAAAGGACATAATCTACAAAAGCTATAATTCTATAAGTTAGTCTTCACTTGTTTTAAGAAAAGGAAAGAACTACATTAATCCTCTAGATGCTATTGAAGTATTGTAAGCATTTAGATTTGTTTTCATTTTAAACATGTATTTATAACAGGTTGCTGTTTTGAGAATTTATATATGCAGTTTTTTTATTTTGTAGCTTTTTCTCTCTAGATATTAATTTTTGACTAAAAGTTACTCTATTTTGTAACAAATTCAATGAATTAGTTGTTGAAAATCAGTAAGAACATCTTGGAAGAACTTAAAAAGTTTTAAGTTTCCTGTTTTGTAGAAGTCATGGAAATTAATATAAGAGTAATAACTGCTATGTGTCATTTATTACCAGGTGACTATGATAGGTAGAGATATATCTCAAGCTGTTAGCAAAATTCTGTGCCTTTTTTGTTGAGGGGGCATCTAATCTTTCTTTAAAATTTCATTAATATTAAATTATAAATTTGATTCTTGTCTAACTTAATTTGGCATATACATAACCTGTATTATTTTCTAAAAATATAGTAATACTCTAAATTCTATTATTCCTTCTTAAATGACGTAAAAATGTAATAATTACCATAAGATACTTGTAAACATCATTATTTTCTATAGAAAACATGTTTAAATATCAGCATGTTTCTTTCTCACTAGGTGGGAGTTACTTCTTTCTGGATCCGATGCTGCCTTTCTCTTGTGGAGTCTTGAAAAGTGCACTTTTAAACCTTTACATTTGTAGTTCTTATTTTCCACTCACACTTTTTTATGCTTACAATTTTATAAGGAAAAATAATATGAAGTAGTGTTCATGGTTCTCTGTCATTTTGTTGGTAAGATTTTTGTTCCTTTTCAGAAGGTTTAAATTTCTGTTAACTCTTACATTTGGGTCTTTATGCCTGTTATACTACAACATCACAGTAGTGCCATCCTAAACATGAAAGGGTGCTTCTTCTACATCCCTTCCACATCTTCTAATTAAGTTGTGGCAAATCCTTCTCTTCATTTTTTCACTAATGATGCCGGGATAGTCATGTAGTACAGGTGAAAGCCACTATAGCATTCTTCTGTCTGCAATTACTGCATCAAGGATGGTTTTGTTAACTTACATTGGTCCCAAGCAATGAAGACTAGGAGAACGAGTGACAGGCAAAAGGTAAACTCTTTCTCTTGTGCAGAGAGATAATTTGCTTTGTTTGATTTTCTGTGTTCCCTTTTTCTGGTAATCTTACTGGTCAGATAGTAGGCTTTCCAGATTGAATCTCCATCTGCTTGTCCTTTCTCACATATTTTTCATCTTCGTGTCTTTTTGTTGTGCGTTCTGTGAGAGTTTCTTTTTAAATCTCCCTACTTTGCTGAATTCTTTTTATTTTAGCAATTGTGTTTTCAGTAGTTAAGAACTTTTCTTGTTCATTTTATGTAACAACAATTTTCTCTATCTGTAAAGGCAGTACCCTACATTTTTCTTAAAATATAAATAAGAGAGTTTAAGTATTATCTTTTACTCATTGAAATGTTAGTGTTTTCTTTGAAGGTCTTTTTTCCTGTTTTCTTTGTTTTTGTGTTGTAGACTTTTCTCAAATGTCTTATTTGCCTGTACTGATATGACAATAAAGAAAGTGGAATAATGACTATGAATACTTGATTTTAGTTTTCCCAGCCTTGTATTTCACACTTGCTGTACCTAAAGTTCAGAATACAGTTATCCTTTGGTACTCAACTGCTTTGAAACTCTTAGATTGATGCAGAAGTTTTGTCCCTGTGCTTATCATTTGTTTGTTACTTCATGAGCAAGTGAGAACTTGTCAGTGTGGTTGCTGTGCGACTTGTTGCCTTTGACAGCACAAATAACGTGTGTGGTGCTCATCCTTCTGGGCACTCGCCTTCCTCCTGAAGTCAAGGAATGATGAGAACCAGCGTACCAGTATAGTGTGGCTCAGTTTGCTTCCTAAGCAAGGAGCCCTTATTTTCTTCCCGCAAGCAGCAGATTACATCAGCAAACAGCAGATTACATCTTCCTGTGTTGATGTAGACATCATCATTCCTTCTTCATATCTTTCTGACTCACAGTTAATTAAAAACCTTTAGCATTTGTGACTCCCTCCTGTTCTCCTTGCTTTTCAGGGATCATGCCTTTTCTTTCATTTTAAGAGAATCTCATGATCCAGAAACCTGTGTTAACTTCATTCCAGTGGAAAATAATTGATATTCTTTCCTAAATTGAATATTTAGTTTCAATTTTTGTCTTCTAGGGTTTGTGCCACTCTGTGTGCTCCAAGCCACTGCTATCCCTGACTAACTTTTACTTTTTCTTAGTGGGCTTGTGAGGGTCCACCATTGCTCCAGAGACCCCTCTGTCCATACACCCCAGGACATGGAAAACATCCAACCCTAGGTGTACGCCTGACAACGTTGGTAGATAGAGAAAGCATCAGATCACTGAGTTCTGTGCTGGAAGTTGGCAGCAGTAGGGGCAGAGAGTAGTCCTCAACTCAACCCCAGTGCTTTCAGACTCAGCTGCCTCAGAAAACTACCTGGCTTTTCACCACAGAGGGTAGAATCACTGTCTTACATAGACTGACCTCACTGCTCCTTATCTTCTTAGAGGGACTGTGACTAGTTTAACTACTCTCTGAGAATGTCTCTCTTGATCTTCTCCACACAATCTGGCGGGTAAGGTGACCCTAGAGATCCTGAAATGCAGTTGCCCTGGTATGTCTCAGTTGATTCCTGGAGTATCTCTATTTTAACCTGATAAAGTTCCTCTTTAATCTTCCAAAAATGGCTCCTATTAGTATGACTCCTGATTATAACAGGTGTTGTAGTGGATTTCTTCTTCAGTACTATCCTGCCATGCAGAGGTAGTCACTTTCAGTATAAACCCCCAAAGTACATTTGCAGCTTCTAGTAACTAGGTTTTTCCTGGCCTAGAGCTGCTGGTCCTTTGTGTAGTGTTAGGGCTGCTGGACCACTTTGGGCTTACCTTGTGTTTGTAGGGTCAGGTCCTCCTCCCTTCAAGAGGGTTAGGGTTCTAGACTGTTTCATTGCTTTCCATAGTCTTCTGTTTCACAGTGAGTTCTGGCTTTCCTATTGGCTCTTCCTTGATTCCTGCAGTTCTGTTCTTTCTCTTTGCTAGGTGGTTGTTTTCTGGATGTCTCAATTCCAGGTATTGGAGAGGCTGTGATTTGCTGTTGTCTTCTACACTGCCAACTTAAGATTTTTGGTCATCCTCTTCCAATTTTAGTACTTTTCATTCATTCTAATAGATCAATAATTGTCTTTCTTTTTACTTTTTAGTAGAATATTTACTTTGAAAGAAAGGCTTACAAATAAGTGATCAGTTTTAGTTAAACATTTAAACTTCAATTTTATATTGTTAGAAAGCATTAGGTGTCACTTTACATTCTTTGTATTGGATAGAATTTTTTACATCTAAGGGACAGTTGTATTCAAGGAGTTCTAAATAATTGTCAACAATAATCTAAAACTAAATTTGGTTTCAGTAAACTAAATTATAGGACTAAGTAACATAAAATTTAGTTTTTGTTCTATTTTTTGTTTCTCTAACCTCTCATTTCTCTTGATTGTTCTTAGCCAGGACTTTTGTAGTTAGAAAATGGTACTGAATTACATTCTTGGCTTAAAGTTAATATGAAAATCTCTAGTTTTCTTGAGTCACTAAGAGTAATATCTGTTTATAGTCCACTGTCTCTCATTGGCCTGAATAGCATCATCCACAAGCCACTCATTGTTTCCTAAAGATGTTTCACTGGACTGAACAGGCTGAGACCATGTGTTATTCCTGAGGTGAGAGGTAGAGTCACAGTTATTGGGACTGCATTTTGTAAGAGTGAATGGTGGAATTGCAAATATACATCAAGTCATTGCTTGTAGTGGGGTGAACTGCAGCAGGGAGGGCAAAGAGCAACATGTTTCCAGAATATTAATAGGTTTCAACATTTTACCGATTTGGGGCCCATCCTAAATGATTCTTTCACTATCTCCCTACATTTCTTCCTCTCTTTCTCCATTTTGCCCTTTCTTTATTCATCCTTCCTCCTTTCTTTCCCCTTATCTTTCTCAAAAATTGTTGACCACTGGGACCACGATAGTAAACTTGTGCTCTGGGACCTGCATAGTCAGGTCACAGAGATTTCTCCCTCTTAATATCCTATAGATGTAGGAAACCCAACAAGTTTAAATAGTCACTGTCTTCCTACAAAAACTTGTTTTATTTCCTTACTTTTTCTTAGTTAAAAGATTTACCCTCACCACCTAAGTGAAAACCTGGACTTTATTACTAGACTTCTACTTTTTCAAACTCTCTTTCCTCTTAACTATCATTAGGTCTCCAGAATCTGTTGATAACACTTCATGCCTTCTAAAGTCTTATGCTGTCCTAGTTACTTTTCTCTCATTTCTGAGACAAAATACCCATCGCCTAAAGTTAAAGAGAGAAAAGGTTTATTTAGCTCACAGTTTGCAGAAGTTTCAGTCCATAATCAGCTGGCTCCAAGGCAGGGTGGCTTGGCAGGGGAGAACAGTTCATAGCAGGAAGACTAGAAAAGCAACAAAGGCAAGAGGGAGGACAAAATTCTTTCTGTCCCTTATAGTGGATGCAGGCTATCTGCCCTAGGGCAAGTGTACCATTCATACCTTTAGTACTAGCATTGTAACACGAATCAATCACAAACTCTAGATTCAGCCACCTCTGAAAAGTCTGCCCTGTATGACTGCATGAGGCTTTGAGGCAACATCTAGACACAAACCGTAACAGTTGGCTTGATCACATTCTCATTACTACTTTTCCTATGTATTGTATAAGTCTTCTAAGTAGTTAGCTTGCCTTCAGTATTGACCTATGTTTCTTCCAGCTTTTCTATGACATTTTTGACAGCTGATCTATACAAATGCTTAAATAACCTACTCTTAAAAGTTCAAGTATATTACCTTTATTTTATTATCTAATGCTGGGAATGACAGCATTAATTCAATATATAATGAAATTGATAAGTTGATTTTGTTTTTGTTTTTCCATCTAGAAGCTTAAGTGAAATAGGCATCATAGTAAAAGTTTTCAAAACATGGCATACTTTCAGTTTTGGCGTATAACCATTATTTGTGCTAAGAATGATTTCCCAGCTGCAGATAATTTTATAAATATGTCAAGCAGACATTTTTTCAAAATGTTTTGGTATCACTACTTTAGAAAACCTGCTTATGGTAAAAAAAATATATGCTACTTTGCAAATGTCTTTTCACTTGATGTCTTGAAGGAAAATACCCGAGGTTATTGAGTGACTTTCATACAAGTCCAGAGGTTTGGAATGGAAGAAACTGCCCCCAGCAGTGGACTGCCAGACTGCACCTCAATACAGCATGTCCAGAGGCCTGGTCGAGTCCTCAGGGTTGCCCAAGCAGACTGCCAGGCTCTGCCCCAGCAAGGCTCTGCTGAGGGCCGGGTTGAGTCCAAGGGGTTGACCCCGCAGACCATTGGGCTCCACCCCATCACCACGCTGCTGGGGGCCTGGTCAAGTCCATGGGGTCACCCCTAGCTGACTGCCATGCTCTACCCCATCACTGCACTGCTGGGGGCCCAGTGAGGTTCATAGGGTTGCTCCCAGCAGACCACCAGGCTCTGCTCTGTTGCCACGCTGCCAGAGGCCCAGTCCGGGTCTTCAGGGTTCTCATGTAGCCTGGAAGGAGGCCTCTCCCCCCTCAGGCTACTAAGCTCCCTGTCAAAGCCCCCAGGGTCCTCTTATAGGCCAGTAGTGTCTCTGTGGAGGCTGCCTATGACTTTTTGGAGGCTATCCCCACCCAGCTAGAGAACCGGATCTGCACCCTAGTTCTGGGTCTTTACTCCCTCCCTCCTCTCAATCTCCAGTGTTGCCGCTCCCTGCCCCTTGCAGCTGGGCATTGGGTGCACTTATGATGCTGGGCCCAAGGGCATGAGGTCTCCCCCACCCGTGCTCACTGTGGTAGTCCAGGGTATGTACTAAGTTTAGTTATTAGTTCTAGGAGAGAATTGGAGGAGTTTCTCGGGTCTGCTGTGTAGAGTATGTTGTTGTCTCTTGGACTCCAGGACTGCTGCTTTTCATGTAGTTTGACACTATGGGTTCAGACAAAGTTCACATATGCAAGCAGTATGGAGTCCCTGTTGGTGCTTTTAGTAGTTTAGGGTGAGTCCTGAAGCCCGTGGACTCAGCCCATTGCTGTCAGGGACACATGTTGAGTGCTTGGGCCACCAAGACTCAAGGTGCTCAGAGAGGGAGTTCAGGGTGGGAGCTGAAGCCTGGTAACTCAACTTGTGCTTCCTGCTTGGTGTTGGAGTGAAAAGGGTGTGGGGCTGTGTGATCCACCTCCATCTGCAGCTCTCTGTTGCTGTTGTGCTCCAGTTCCCGTTTGTTCTTTGGCTCGATCCCTGGGAATTGCTGTGGCCCTGGGGTCGCTGCTGCTGCTCTCTGCTGCTCTCTGCTGGTCGTTGCTCACACAGTGGAGAGGTAGGAGGCCACAGTCCTGGGGCAGGTATAGAGCTGGGTGTGGTGGGCTGTATACTGGTTGCTTTGACTCCACCTTGCCTCAGGGCACTGATAAGAAAGGTTGCGACAGAGTGGGTATTCTGTTTTGGTGGCTGTTGTAACTTCTCATCCTTACGCTGGGTTCAACAACACCTCCAGACCTCCATTGCCTCTTTTCCAGTCTGTGCTTTCTCCTCTCCAGTCCTAGATCAAATCTCAGAACAACTCTCTTCCCTGGCCGAGTCGGGAGGCTCACGTTAGCACGGGCCTCCCAAGCTGAAGCTGTGAGTGCTGGAATGAGGGAGCGGGCCAAGGGTGTGTTTGGAGCAGTGACTCCCTCCTTTTCTGCCTCCTCTTCCTCTGACTGCACCACGGTGGCCCTCCAAGCCTTTCCTCCAGGAGAGGTCTTGTTTGCTCTTTCTGAGGGCTTCAGTTCTCATTTCAGATCCTTCCTGGTTTCAGGGTACACACCTCTCTCCTTCCTGTCTTTCTCATGTTGCTATATTCCAGTGTCTGGGTGATGATCCTCCCGAGGGATCTTTCTCTGCTGCTTACCCGTTTGCCATCTTTGTGGAAGTCGAGAATGGTTTAATTTGGCTAGAGTACTGAGTAAGAAGTAGTGGAAAATAAGTCCGTGGAGGTTAATTGGAATGAAAAAGTATCTTAGATTTTAGATCCAGTGTTTAGATACTACAACTCCGTAAGACAGTATTTTCCAAATTCAAGTTAATGGGTCACAGTTATTTTTTAAAATTAAAAATAAAATAAATATTGAAATGCATTGTACATCATAAGATTATGTATAACATTTGATGTCTTTTCAACTTTAATCATGTAGATAAGTGGTTTTACTATTATATTTCCATATATACATGCATTATGAATTGATCATATTTATCTTCCCGTCTACCTTCACCCTCCTGCTTCATGTACCCTTCCAGTTTTTAGTAATCCCCTTTTTACTTTGAGATTGGCTCATTCATTTATTTAATTTCCGTATAACAAGGAGAACATGGGATACTTGTGTTTTTGTGTATTACATTTAACATATCCACCAGCTCTGTTTTGTTGCAGATGACAGAATTTTATTCTTTGTAGCAGTTATACTCCATTGTATATGTATGTGTGTATATTTGTGTAAATGTATGTATCTATATGTATGTACTTACATATGTGTACTTTTTTCCTTTTTCTATTCATTTGTTTTGGGTCATTAGGCTGATTCCAGTATATAAGCTATTGGGAACAGTTATGGAATCAGTGTGGATGTGCAGGTATCTCTTTGATATATTTATTTGTTTTGTATATATACAAAGAAGTGGGATAGCTAGATCATATAGAAGTTCTATTTTAATTTTTGAGGTGCTTTCATATTATTGTCCATAATAACTACTAATATCCACTCATAATAACCACAAATAAGGGTCTTTTTATCTTTTTCTCCACATCCTTGCCAGCATTTGTTACTTTTTTAGTATTGGGTATTGAGCCCGGTGCCTTCCAATTGAGTTACATCCACAGCCCTTTTTATTTTTATTTTCTAAATTTTTAGACAATATCTCATTAAGTGATCAATTTTTCAAGACTGGGCTAGAATTTGTGATCCTCTTACCTTAGTCTCCCACTGGTATTATACACATGTGCCATAATACAGGTGTATATATATTAGGCATTCTACCTGAGGTGAATTTCCTCATTGTAAGTTTGATTTGCATTTTCTTGATTATTAATGATGCTGAATATTTTTAATACATTTCTGGCCATTTTTATTTCATTTTTTGAGAAGTGTCTTTTCAGATCATATTTAAAATTTTGTAATGTCACAGAATAAACAGCAACATGCAAAAATCAGTAGCATTTTCTAAAGTAATAGTGAGATTGCTGAGGAAACAAAATCATGAAAATAATCTATTCACAGTAACTATTAAAAATAACTAGGAATAAATTTAACCAAAGAAGTGAAAGACTTCAACAGTGAGAATTATAAAACACTAATGAAAACACCAGTGAAAGAAACTAAAGACAGACACACACCAAGGGAAAAGAAAAAAAGGAAAACACTCATGTTCATGCATTGGAAGAAAAAACACTGCTAAAATGCCCATACTACCCAAAATGGTCTACATATTTAATACAATTCCCCATTAATACTGATGACATTCTTCACAGAACTAAAAATCCCTGAAATTCTTAAGGAGGGTCATGACTGAATAGCAGAAGCAATCTTAAGCAAAAAGAACAAAGCCATGATGATAATTAATTTCAAGACATACTATAAACTATAGCAACCGAAATAGCATGGTAATAGCATAAAAAAAAATACACAGATCAATGAAATGTAAGGGAGATACCCAGAATAAACCCATACATCTAGAGTTAACAAATTTTGACAAAGGCATCAAATACATACACTGAGGAAAGGCCACCCTCTATATTCAGTAATACTGCTGTAATAGGATGTTCATATTTCAAAGATTGAAACTTGACCCCTCTGTCTTGCTTTAAATAAAAATGAACTAAAAATGGACTATAGACATAAATGTAAGGCCTGTAACTATGAAAACATGAGAAGGGAACAAAACTTGATGGTGGTATTAAAATAGTGATAAGCAGTTGATATAAAGTACCTGGTAAATGGACAATTTGTGGCTTATTTGTATCGCTTTCACTAGGCAATATTGATAAAGTGAATTATTTCTTCTTTGGCTCATTGGTTGTTTAGTAGTATGTTATTAATTTTCTAGGAACTTTTGCGTTTTCCAAAGGTTCTTCTGACATTGACTTGTATTTTCATTGCACAGTGGTCTAATAGTGTGCATGGAATAATTTCTATTCTTTAATATTAACTTAAGTTGGTTTTGTGGACTAATATATAATTTATTTTCAGGAAAGTACCATTTGCTGCTGAAAATAATGTATACTTTGTTGTAGAGGGGTGGAAAACTGTATCTGTTATGTTCCTCTATGTTCAAGGATGTAGGTCAGCTCTAATATTTCTTTGTTTGTTTGTTTAGTTTGTCTGTCTCTTTATGAAATGAGGGTGTTAAAATCCCCTGATATGATTAGGGTAGTACTTATTTGATCTTTTAATTTCAGTAGTGTTTGTTTTATGAAGATTGGTGCTGCAGTACTTGGTACATATATGTTTATCCATATTATCTCTTCTTGTTGGGTTGTTTCCTAAACTAGTATGTAGTGACCTTCTTTGTCTCTTCCAATCAGTTTTAGCTTGAAGTTTACCATGTCTGGTATTAGATTTCCTGTCTCTGCTTGTTTTTGGGGTCCTGGTACATGAAATGTTGTTTTCTATCCTTTAATTTTTAATCTATGAATGAGTTTCTTGAATGCAACAAAAACTGTTGGATTGTTATTTTTTTCAATCTAGTCTCTTAATCTGTGTCTTTTGATTGGAGAGTAGAGGCCATTGACCTTGAGAAATATTACTGGGATATGTTGGTTATTTATGATCATTGCTTTCTTGATCTGTTGGTGAAAACTTTGCTTTTCTTTTCCTGATGTTTTTTGTTGCTGTTTATCCATAGACCTCACTAATATCTTCTGTATTTTTAACAGTGTTCCTTTCATGATTTTTTTCAAGAATATTCTTTATATTTCTCAAGAGCTGGTTTAGTACTCATATATCTTTTGAGCTTAACTTTTTCATGGAAATATCTTATTTCTCCATCTATTTTGAAGAATAGCTTTGCTGGGCTTGTTAATTGAGTTGGAAATTACTTGTTCCTAGGGCTTAGAATACTTCACTCCAACCTGTGCTGGCCTTTAGAGATATTACTGAGATGTGTTGGTTATTTACTATTGTTGCTTTCTTTATCTATTGGTGAAAACTTTGCTTTTCTTTTCCTAATGTTTGGAAAATATTTGCTTCTAGGACTAAGAATACTTCACTCCAGTCTGTCCTGGCCTTTAGGGTTTGTGCTGAGAAGTCTGCTGTGATTCTGATCCATTTACCTTTATTTGTGATTTTTTTGTTTTCCTCTGGTGCCTTTAAAACTCTAGGTTTTGTTTGTTTGTTTGTTTTAACAAGGTTATTCCTTGTTGAGCTTCTTTTGCTTTCTTAATTTTTTGGTGTTCTGTGTTACTTACTTATATAGTACCTCTTTTCATATCTTTGAGAAATTTTCTTTTATGATTTCTCTGAACATGTTAGCAAATCCAACTGTAATATCTTCTAGTTTTTCTCTAATTGTTAATTAGCCTTAGTTTGGTCTTTTTATTGTCTTCTAGTAAGTGCTGGATAATCCTCTCTTGTTCTCTTACTTTCTTTCTGGATTCTTGAGCTCTTCATTGTAGTTCACTATTTTGTCCTCACTACCAGGTACTCTGTCTTCATATTGGTCGTTTCTGTAATCTGTGAGTTCTGTACAGTTTTTTATTTTAGATATTTCTGTCTGACATTTTTTGAGGATTTCATATCCTTGAATCTGTCATTCAAATGTAGAATTCCCTTGGTTTAGCTCAGTTTTTTTTTTTTTTTTCTGATTCCTTGAAGTTCTCTGTGGGCATATTGAATGAAATTGCTATAAAGTTTTTGGTTCTCTTTGAACTCATCTATTTTCTTCATCCATTTTATGAGCTTTAAATAGAGTTCTCCTACTGGTATTTGTTTTCTTCTCCCTTTTTTATCACTTGCACTGCTTTGAGAGAGCTGGATGAACTCACCTCAAGCATCTTCTTTTGCCTTGCTTCCTCATGCTTGTATGTATATCTGTGTTTGATATATATATTCCCCCCTTTTCTTTCCACGTCCCTTTTTAGTGGGTATGGACTACGGCAAGTTGAGGGTGAGAAAAGTGAGTAGTTGTAGTTTATGTGGAGTTCTTAGTAGGATGTTGCTTTCCTGTGAATAATTTTCAGCTTTGTATGGCCAGTGAAAGTATTTCTTCCTTTTTATTTACTTTAAGTGATTTAGACTCTCCCTTTGTTTTGCTGAAAGAATTACTTTTGGTTATAATAGCATCAACAGACTCAATCATACAACACTTCTATATGATAGTTCTTGCAGTTACATTTACCCGCTTTGTTTCTCTTTTATGCAGACTGATTATTTATTATTTGTGATTGTTCTGTAGTGGAGTGGGTGAAATTGATGGTGGCTGGATGAAGTGTGTGAGACTCTTAAGGGGAGGTTTGTTGTGGGGGATAGTACAGACGAAAAGTGTGGTGTTGGGTTTGATTCTATTAGAATATGTTTTAATTGAGTTAAAGGGTTAGTATTGAGAATTTTTAGAGGACATTTGTTGGGACAAGTATGAGACATAGGTGGAAGGAACTTTACTTTGTGATTGAGAGAAACTGTGTGGTCTCACAACCTGCTGGTAGAGAGGACAATAGGCAAGAAAAGATATGATGGGGAGAATCAAGGGTTAATACTGGAGAGGAAAACAGTGACTGTGGGGAGCTAAGTATAGAATATTAAAAATGGGTTTATGTATTTAGGGAAAGAAAAAATATGTTAGTAGTACTGCTTTGGGGGTTTCAACTTAGGAAGGTAGATAGGGAGCTGACAGAAGGGAGAGAATCTAAACCCTATTAGATCAAAGCCAATGGAAAATAGATAAAAACCTAAGGAACACAAATAACCATGAAAGAACATAACATAAGCCACACTACTAATTAAATCAACAAACAAAACTCAAACCTAAAAAAAAAATAGCCCATGGGAATGCAGATTAAATATTCCAATGAGACAATGTATGTGGTTCACATGTAGCTTCTTTGCCAGAAAGTCTGAGTGCTCAGACCCCAATAACTTCTCTAATCTTCTATTGCAGTATTAATGTTCATAATCAGGGCTTTTTTCCACCAGGTTGCAGGAATTCTTGCAGAGTCTGATCCAGACTTGAGTTCTTGAGTTAGGAGCTCTTGCTGTCCCTCTCCTGGGTGGGTAAGTTGAGAACATGCCATGAGACCCACTTTTTGATCTCCCTTTAGCCTAGAGAAGAAATTCCATGTTTACAATGTAAACATCATAATAGCCCAAGTATTGATCCACTGCTAATATGGATTAAATGTGGTAGCTATGTGTTCTTATATGGTTAAAAAAAAGCGTTCAACAGTATTTTTATAGAAATTAATTATCTAAAGTCCAGAGAGTTTGTAACAGAGTAATGCCAGGAGACGGAAAGAGAAGGAAAAAAGATTTTGTTTGTTTGTTTTTTGTTCTTTTTAAAATCTTTTGCTATATGGTATGGGAAGAAGGAAACAGGAGGGAGGCAAAGGGTCCTGATGGTGGTACAGGTGTGTAAGGTACTTAGATGACATAACGGGGAAAATGGTATATAACATCCATAGTGAGAAACGGGGGTGAGAAAATGTTCTGTTGCTACTATAAATATTAGAGCAAATGTTAAAGAGGGATAGATGAAGATGGGAGAGAAGCAAGAAAAGAAAAGTAGAGGACGGATAAGAAACGGGAGAAACAAGCCAGGTTAAAAGAGACACATAAGCATAGAAGGAATAAAAGAGACAAGGGAATTCCCCTACCTTCTATAAACTGTATCGGAAGAAAAAGGCAAGAGGAAGAGAAACACGTACACATGTGTATACTCTTAAAGGGGCTAAAGTGTGTGTGTGTGTGTGATGAATATAAAGAGAAAAACGGACAAAAATGAAAGTTTTCTCTTTTTTTGAACATGTGGCTCTTTTCCACAGCTTAGGAATAAAGAGCAGAGCCCAAGCCAAGACACTAGAAGTCTAAAGTGGAGGTCAGACCCCAGAACAGTGCTGGATGCAGACCTCCACATACAGTGGGGACAGGGGCACCGATGTGACCTTCCAATCCTGTGTAACTCAGGTTGAACATGGCCTCCAATTGCTTGAGCCCCTCAGCAGGACTCCCTCCAGCTTGCTCTCCAACCACCACCTATCTCCTACTGCTGTCCTTCTGTCATTCACTCTAGAAACGGGACAGTGAGGAGTGTGGTTTGGAGCCAAAGGGCTGCTCTGGGACCTAGGTTTGAACACTGAGCTCTTCCCTGTAATTGTGTCACTGCCAGCTCTTATTCTGCAGTTGTGGCAGCTGGACCAATGTTACTCACTAGCTGTTTACTACGGAAGGGCATAGGATACTATGTGTTTTCTTTGCAAGTTTCAAGTGCCACCAATTCTCTCTGTCCCCATGTGAGTCTGTACTTCTGGTGGAATGTTCTGTGGTTCTCTCTAAATAGTGTTCTTTGCGTTGAAATCATCACAGCAGCTATAGTTACCACATTGTGTTTGGTTAGTCTGTTTTCTGTCTCTTTCTTTTATGTAAGACTCTCCTCTGTTTCTTATTGATGTTCTCTGAGTCTCTCAGACATGGCTTCTCTACTCAACCATGTTGGATCTTCCAGATCTTTTCTTCTTAGTGGATCTTTCCTCAGTGCGTCCATCCTGCTGTTCCATGCAAGGAGAAACAACGAGAGCCAGCTTGCAGTTGGTGTGGCCAAGCCAAGGTGTGGAATCCAGTTGAGGAGCTGGCTGGGGACCAGCCCCTGCGTCTGAGCTGTTCCTGTAACTCTCTAATAATAATTCATGTTGATATGTGAAGCTGGTTTCGTTAAGTAAATAGTCTTGTGAGCTTTTGTTTGAAGATTATAAGTGACTTGCTAGACATGATGGTATACTCCTGTATTTGCAGGACTCTAGGGGCTGAGACAGGAGGATTGCAAGTTTGAGTCTAGCCTGGCCAATTTAGCAACTTAGTAAGACTGTGCCACAAAATTAAAAATAAAAATAAAGACAGGTGGGAATTTTTCTCAGTGTGGACCCTCTGGGTTTAATTCTTAGTACTGAAAAAACAAATGTAAGTGACTTAAAGGGTAGGGATTGTATTGCATACTTTCTTTTATGGAATTCCTTACAACTTTCAGTACCTATTGTTTTGAGCTGTACTTCTATGGAATTCAGTTATTCCATGTGTAAAATGTGAATATCTCTTTCTTTTATAATCAGAGAACAGATAAGAATGTATACCAGAGCGCCTTTATATTTTTAAAAAGAATTCATATGAATGAATTATTATTATTAAAGGAGTAGAGCTCTAAAAAATGAACCCAAGGCCTTTGTTCTGAACTATATCCCTAGCTCTTTTATTTGTTATTTTGAGATTGGGTTATATTGAAGCATTAAATTGCCCGGGCTGGGCTTGTACTTGTGATTCCTCTGCCTTACCTTCCCAAAGTGCTAAATTTATGTTTTTTTTTTTTTTCTTTTTCCTGTCAACTTCATGTCGGTCTCAGGTCTTTATTTCCTAACTTCCAAAGTAATCCAGTAAAGTAAAGCTATTTCTTTCATTGCATATAACATTCTAGTAGGATATTAAGTAGTTTCTGTAAGTGGCCATTGAGATGAGTGTAATTCTTCTTGACTTTATTCATAAGTTAATGCAGAGAAGAAAAAGAATGATAATTATTCAAATTATGAAAGAGATTTTAATGGGGACAAATTTATATTACAGATTGGATTGAATTTATCCTTTGTTGCTTATAAATTTGGCCCTCTTGGGTCTTTTTTAGACCTTTTCAGATGGGACAGCTTTCCCAGAGATGTATGGAATTAGTGTGTTCTATCTAATTTCCAATGTATTTTTTTTTTTTTTTGTATTTTTTTGTGGTATTGGGGATTGAACTCTGGACCTTGTACTTGCCAGGCAGGCACTTATTCCACTGAGCTATATCCCAACGTGAGTAAACACAGGCCTGCTCTGCCCTTGGCCGCTCTTGCTGCCGTGAGCTCGCCCTCCTGCCATGCCGCCCTGCCTTGATGCCGGCTCGTTGCAGGTCGAAACCTCTATCAACTGTGAACCAAAATAAACCTCCCCTTTAGTTCTGGGGTATTAGTTGTTCTGTCCTAGAAACAAGAAAGTAAGACAGGGACAGACAAAGAAGAGAAACTGTCATTTGATAAATTACCCATAGTCTTTTGAGCCTTTTATAATTTAGATCCTTCAAATAATTTGATTAATCTCATAACTTTTTGTGACTCTCTTTATCCTCACCCATATTCTTCTGACTGCTTGGTCATATAGCCTGAAATTGATTAAAGAAAGCTAGTGAGAGTCAGACTAGTGCACTTTAATATAGGATAATATGATACTTTAAGATATCTCTTCAAAATCTGCAAAGGAAGAAGTGTTTCTGAGCTCATTTTATGCGAGGTTTTTGTACATACAAATTTGAGACAAAAGAGGTTCAAATTTTTATTCTCAGAGTGGAAAGATCTTTTCAAAGTTTAAAAATGTTTGCTTTTAACAGTTAGTTTCAGAAAACCTTATAACCTTGGATTATTTATGACAATTTGTGTAAGGAGTCAGTTGTCCTCTGAATTTGTAGCACATGCTTTGCTGTGTACCGTGAGATCAGTGGAGTTTTCTGGGGCTTCCAAAGAGAGACAAATTCATGGAGACAGCAACTGAGAGCAGACAAAGTTTCTGTGTATTTCTCCGGAAAGACATCAAGATCTTAAAGAGAAGAAAGTACAAAGTGACATCTTAAAATTTTAGATAAGAATTTATGAATACTATAGAAGAAGCCACTGCTTTGGGGACCTGGCTGATTCTAAATAGGCTTTTGGAGTTTATGTGGAAAGACAACAGACAGTGGTACAGTATATGTAGGGGACAAGATGGGCACTGCTCTGGATTTTCTCAAGTATTGTTCTCCCTCTTTTGAATTTCTATCTGTTGGTTTTAGTTACTTCTGTGTAACTTTTTTACATAGATATCTGCATGTATAGTATATGCTCTCTGTTACTTTGTAACCTCTAGATGGCACCCTATGTTTTTCAAATTTGGATATTCTTCAGGGCCCTTCATAGTGCCTTGATTGTAAAAGGTGCCTAGAAGTTTTTGTTACATATTTGTACTTAGAATGCTGTTGTGGATTTTCACCAACAGCCAACTTTATGTGAAATTTCTGTCACAATTTAGTATGAGTAATAGTTTTACCTTACTAGTAACTATTATATAGTTTTTACTGTGTGAACTCTATAAATCATGCAAGTCCTTTTCTTCTCTATATTATTTGTTGGAAAACTCAGAACCATATAAATGTTCTCATTTATGTGCATATCTTTTAGGCTCTGTTTCAATTTCTTTACCTGTGTGTTCTGTTTTTTCCTTGTATCAGTTGAGTAGTGCTTATTATCTCAATTTGCAAATAAATAAACTGATACAGAGAGGTTTAAGGAACTGTTCTAAGGTTATATAGCAGACTAGTGTTGGCATATCTACTTTTAATCATTACATTCTGCTGCCTTTCATCATCATTGTGTTAATTCATACAGGTATTACTACAGAACAGTGTATATAAGGCGCACATATAAACCATAACATGGTTTGTGTAGTTTGATAGTGAGACAGAGAGGCAGGCTTATAGTCTGATAAAGGCAAAGTTCTTCAGTCAGATATCAAAGTGCTCTATCTGTATTTGATCTTGTTTTTTAGAGCTCTCAAAGTAATTTTAGGGCACAGCTCTGCAAAGTGTGATCTGGGAATTAGTCTGGTGCTAGTCCGTAAAGGGTTTGTGTTTTGTTCAATATGAATGAGGTACATATAGAAACTGAAAATAAACATTTAGAAATTTAATAGTAATTGAAGGATTAATTTTGTATTTGTTGAACCTAATGCTAAAAATTTACTTTTATTTTTTAATATCCTTCAAAATTTTTCTTATAGTGAAGCACTTTTGGTAGCTTATAAAAGTTTCTATCTTAACAGATTTGGAAATTTTTTAAAAAATGATATTTAACACAGTTTAAGAATCACTGTTCTAGATAAAAATCTTGCCAATTTTTAAACTATGATTTACTTGAAAAGAAAAAATAGAAAAAAATCCATAATCCGTAGCTTATAATTATTCTCCATTCCAAACCTGTGCTTGATGTATTAAGCATCAGTATATTTGGGTGCTTGGTCAGCCTCTTTGTTCTGCAAGAGGGTGTAGTAAATTGAATTATTTTGAAATTAAAGAAGGGGAACATATTTTCCTCATTTTTTCTTGCACTTACTATTTTTCATAAGAATGACACATTTTAATTAAGTCCTTGACCCATGATAATAGTGTGCAGAACTTACCTATTAGAGTTACAGCCTCTTTCTTCAGTTTATCCAACTATCTAATAAAAAATTTACACTCTTAAAACTATGTTCAAATTGTTTCCTAGAACAACAAAATTAAAAAAGGCAATAGCAAAATGGTGCTTGTGATTCCAGCTTGATAATCATAGGGTTTTCTAGTTTGGGAAAGCACAGGTATTTAAATGAGATAATATCTGCAATCCCAGTTCAGTTTCCTTTTTTTTTTTTTTTTCTTTTGGGTAAGTTGGAAAATGTTATATAACATTGTAAAATAGGCTTATGCAAAGTTATTAATTCTAATATGGTCTTTGAATATCCATCAATTGTGTGGATATTCAAAGACCTCTTTAGAAATCTCTTACTAGTGAAATTAGTGTTCGATTGAAAAATCTCTAGTTTTGAATGTTTAAAAATATGTTTCCAAATAGAGATGTGGGCTAGGTTATGAGCAAGTATTTCACAGAGAAATTCAAATGACACAAAATGTGCAGTCTCACTGCCTTAGTTACTTTTTCTCATTGTTGAGATATAATATCCAACACCCAAAGCAAACAGTAAGTAGAAATAAAAGTTTATTTGGCTCATAGTATGTAGAGGTTTCAGTTCATAGTCGGCTGGCTCCGAGGCAGGGAGGCATGGTAGAGGGGCGTCACAGGGAGAAAATGTTCATGGCAGGTAGAAGGCAGGGAAACAGTAACATAGCAATGAAACAGCAATAGGCCTGCGTTTTTTCTATCCCTTTATATCAACCCTGGGTACCTGCTTTTTTGGATAGTGTGCCCCATTCCAGGGTGGACCTTTACATTTTTCACACTCAGTACTATGCCAAAACAATCAGTGGACTAATTTAGTAATCACACACTCTTATTCCCAGTATCACACATTAACTCTAGCATCACACACCTTAGATCCAGCTACCTCTGAAAATTCCTACCTATGGCCACATGAGGCTTTGAGGGGACATCTGTATACAAGCCATAACACTCAAAAATGCAAACTATCCTTTTGGCAGTAATAAAAAAGATACTGGTTTTAGAGGTATAGTGCCTTTATGTGCTGCTAGAATCCTTTTAAATTGATTCTGCCTTCCTTTAGGGTAATTTGGCAGAACTCATTCGACATAAAGCATTCCATACTTTTATCCAGAAATTCCACCTAGGAGAAATCATACTAAGAAAATGATTAAAGATATATTGGAAGATTTAGAAGTGATTGGTGATCTAAATTATGTTTTCATTCATAATTGAATGTGAATCATAATTGTGATGCCCCTCTGCTATGCCACACTGCCTTGGAGCCAGCCAATGATGGACTGAAACTTATATAGGCTATGAGCCAAATAAACTTTTCTTCTTGTGTACTGTGTACTTTGAGTGTTGGATATTAAGTCTCAACAACAAGAAAAAGTAACTAAGGCAATGAGACTGCACATTTTGCATCATTTGAGTTTCTTGCTCTGTGAAATACTTGCGCATAACCTAGCTGACATCTCTATTTGGAAATAAGCTTTTAAACACTCAAAAATAGAATAGTGGAATGCTATATGCCATCAAAAATAAAATTGTGGAAATACAGCTGTATATATTATTAAAAGAAAGAAATAACAGTTTTGTAAAATGTATTTGTCTATGTATGGAAGAATATCTGAAGGGTCTTTTTGCATGTACACACTATTGAGTATGTCAATTTTGTACATTTGGAATTTAAATTTTTTTCTTGCAGTGAGTGTATATTACTTTTGAAACTGCTTCTTTGAAAATTTGGAAGCTATTTTAAAATGCACAGAATGGTATAGTGGGAAAGGAAACCTGATAATCAACAGGATGTCCCACACCCTTCGGTCCTTTCTTGAGGTTCTTGACGAGCCTGTTTTTCTTTCAGAGCTGGCTCTTGAAAGCTGTCTTTGAGAGATTTTTATTTAATTTAATTAATTTATTTATTTTTTCCTGTGACAAATGTCTATCATTTTCTAAACGAGAAAGCCAGTGTCCCAGTTAGGTGCGTAGTTATTTTCACTCACTGACAGTCCTGTTGTGTTAATACTGAATAAGCAGAGACAGTCTGACTGATGGTGAAAGATGGTAAGCCAGCCTCAGGGCTTTTTCTGGTCAGTCCTAAACCTCTGATTGCCACATTTTCCTGATTTCCCATTTCCAGGGCATCGCTAGAGTGACCTTGCTTGCTGAATATGATGCTCTGAATCTCCAAGATTTTCACATGTATTTGGAAATGGACAGCCAGGCAGTTGTTTACAGGACTCCAAATGAACTGTGCACTCACAGCAAGTTTGATAAACACACATTTCCTCCTTTTATCAGAGAGATTGTAGAATGTGAAGTATGAGTTTCCAGTTTTACTTATTCCCCTCAACCTTTTTCCTGTTTAAAAACTTGGACATACTAATTGGATGCTGATCTGTCCCTGTTTTTCATTTTGCTTACTGATAGGTGACGGCTTATCCCAAGACTTACCTTAGCATGATTTGGCAAACCTTCCCAAATAAACTTTCATGTATTCAACTTAAAAGAGAGTCATCCCAAGGAATATAATGTGAGCACTAATTAACAGTAATGACTGCTAATCACTTTGCTTTTTATACTCTTTTAGGAGCACTGCGATTATCCAATGTAGTTAAGTAAAATGCTTGTATAAGAATCAACAATGCTGCATCCTTTTAGCAGCTATTGCTCACAATTAAGCTTTGCATAAATTAGAGTTAACTAAAATTGATTTTAATATGTTATGCTTCTGTGATAGTAAACTGAAATATCCAGTTAAAATCTTGAATATTAAACAGACATTACCTAAGCAGTTTTTTTATGCAGTTATTCTTGTAGTAGATGAAAAACAGTATTTCATATATATTTTCTCACAGTTCATGACACTTTCTCTTAGATTTCTTTAAAATTGCATATGCCTCTTTATAGTCATAGCAACACTTTGATTCTGTTGTGTTTATCAGATCAATGAGAATAGATAGGCTTATTTAATTTTCCTGATTTTGTATACTGATTTCTAGGAGATCTTACAGATTTTTTTACATTACATAATCCATTTATATGCACTCAGTTCCCAGTTTGTGCATTCAACCTTCATTAAGGAGGGTTGTTTATTACTTTTAGTATATTATTAGAGCATGTTTATTTAGACATTCCACATACTACAAATTGCCTTGCCTCAGGAGGTAACTGAGTAAAACATAATTAATAATTTAAGGGATCAATGTTCAAGTAGCATTTTGGTTAAGTTAATAAGTTAAAACTTAGAGTTAGTACTAGTAACTTTAACAGTGCTTTACTTTTGACTTTTATTGGCTGAAAATAACTTGTTAAATTGGAGCTTTTATAATAAAATGAAATCTACATACCATCTAAAGCCCTTTTCCCGCTTTGATTTATGAGGAGATTGACATATTATTGAAGAATTTTTAACATTTTCACAGTTGTGCACTTTGATTTCAGAGAGGGTGCTAATCTTTCTGGAACTTTGAGAATAACAAAATGGGTTGTATACTGTTTTTGTAGGTAATTTGGGATTTTATATAAGAAACCTCAGTTTTATGATGGTGCCTATATTGATGTTGATCTGTTTACCATGTGATGTCTTGGTATGATTTGACATTGTGTTATTGGGATATCTTACTTTTGCATTATACACATTATGTCCAGTTTGTTGGGCCATAATTTTGCAATTCTTATAGCTAATATATGTGTTTCTAAAGAGGTTCAGCAACTCAGGACATTATTTTTAAATTAGTCAAAAGAGATAATTTTTCCCTTTTACATTTGTATTATTTATAGTTTAAAAAGTTAAACTTTCTTCTGAATAACAAGGGAAAAATTAAGTGGCAATATAAAAATTTTTATATTGTATATATATATACTAGTTATGTTGTATATATTATAAATGTATTTATAGAAATCTTTGGCACTATAGTTAGTTGTATTTAGTTTTTAAAAAATGTAGCAGGAATGATGTAAGAGAACAAAATACGGAAGTTTAATTGAATGTTATCCATACGGAATTTTTAAGTGTTGTTACTGTTGTGCATAACTTATTTATTTTACATTATAGTGTTATAGTTTACCAAAATTCAAAATGCATGTCTATGAGGAGAAACTTTCTACTTTTTCTGTTTATGTTTAAGAAGGTGAGGATTTCATTCTTAAGTTTTCACTTTTTTTCCCCAGTGTGTTTACTTTCATGTAAGAGTGATTGATCTGTAGCTGTCATTTTACCCAAAGAGGGGACAAATGGAATTGGCCTTTTAGATAAAGGTATGCAAACAGACTGCATTCTTTCTCTTGATAGAATTATGGAAGGCTTGCGTAAGGTGCCACATTTATTTTCCTATCAATTATGAAGAGGGTTCTGCAGTGGGGCGCTGTTTCCAGCGGATAAGGCAGCGCTGCTGTAATCAGTTACCTTTCGTGAAAGCGCTGCAGGGGGAGTGCAGAGCGCGGGCGCTCGCCGCTCTCCACGGTCTCAGCCTGACAGTTGTTTTTGTTCAGGTTTTTTTTCAGTTGAAGCCCGGCCTATTTTAGAAAAATGTAACATTTTTGTTTTTTTCTTTGTATTAGCCTTAGTAGATTTCCATGCATTTGACGCTTTAAAGAAATTACATTGTAGACAGTTTGCTTTTTTTTAGGCTTCTATTGTAAAGCTTCATAGCTGATGCAACAGTGCCCTCTGTAGTATTTTAGTGAACAGTAAATAGATATGTTTGCCGTGCAATATTCAGGTAAGAAGCAAGATATTTAAATTTAAGGTTTGCTCAAACAAGAGACCCTTTTTCCTAAGTAGACAATCTTGTTTTTCCCTAGTGGCTTTTTTTAAACAAAGGGAACAAAAGACCATTCTGAGTTTTCATTTAGAGTTATTGGCTACTTCTTGTTACCCAGTAGTAAATCTCAAGTTTTATCAGACATTCATCAGAGTAATTTGAGATTGAAGAAATCTTACAAGCGGTACTATGCCTTCATGAAATATCTTTTTGAAGTTGAACTCAAATAAGAGTGTTTAAAAATTTTTTTTAGTTCCTTTGTATTTTTTTTTCTATTTAATTAGAACCTGAGTAGGCTGCCTAGAATGTAACTTTTACTTGTTCCTGAATTGGATAACCCAGGCTTTATACATGGCACTATTTAAATTCAATCCAAGGAAGTTACACAATGACTGAAGTATTTGTCATTCATTAGCGTTGATTTAAATTTCAGATTTCCCCTCCTCTCTTTGGTTATCTGTTTGGTCCTGTGTATCCATAGTCGTTTTACATTATAAAATACAACTAGATGTGAAGTTACCGATTGATAATAAAAGCAGGCATCATATCTATTAGAAGAGAAAAATTGCATGGATCCAGTTTTATTTACTTCTGAAAATATTTTAATAAAAAATGTGGACTTTGAGTCCTAGTTTCTCTGTGTATTCACTATGTAATATTAAACACATATCCAAGCCTCTGAGCCTGCTGTCACATCTGTAAAATGGGAGTAAAAACAGCTTATCCTTTGAGGTTTTTAGTCTTTGAGTTATTACAGATCATGTTTATCAGTTAATTAGGGTGTCTTAAATGCTTAACTGATAACTTTATTTCAAGTAGCACAGAACAAGGGCAAATGACTTTTGTTTTATAGGAGAAAATTGTGGTGTGTAGAATATATGCACTGTCGTGTAGATTTTTAAAAAAATTTTATCTGGCAACTTCTAGTGATTTATTTGAATGTGAAAGTTGGCACAGCATTCCTCAGTAATGTGGAATGATAAAATTAGATGTGCACTTGCTTTCAACTCCTTACAAACCTCATTCCCAAATGTTTTAAATGGGCCATTTTTTTAAACTTTATTTTAGTAGACATTTACTCAAACCAATATTAGGAAATATGTATATAAAAACTGATAATAAATAAAATTTAAATGGAAAAAAAGACCAGAAGTTTTAAATTTTTTTCTTAGAATATCAGCCAAAGCTTAGGCTACTTTTTTCATTTTCCTGTGTTCTAAGTGGCTTTGTCTTCACCACCATGAAAATGGATCTTAATCTGGTTGAAGTAGAGATGGAGGCCTAGAGTTGCTTTCTTTTGAAGAAACAAAGTTTAAAAGGTACTGGTGTTTGTCCTCTTTAGGTATATTTTATTGATAGCTAACACGCTTTGTACTTTGGATTTTTAGTACCTAATTGTGTACCCTGAACATAAAAGATGCTCAACTAATGTGTACTGAATACAGAAGTTTTGAATATCTTTATCAATATATAAGATAGGAAATACGACGGGTGTAAAAACATGCACCTTTGAATGCAGCCTTGTAGTATATAGGTGTTTTTAGTAATTTTGAGTTTAATATTATGATAAGCCACATACTCCTTTTAGTGTATTACTGGAGTTAAGATGAACAACCACAAAAGTATCTTCTTTATCATTATAAGGAAGAAATCAGTGTTTTAAGCTTCTGGGATAAAAATGAAGAACACTATAAACAAAATACAGTTATGATTTTTAAAACAATGATCAGTTGCAATAAGAAACATGTTTAAAATAAAACTGTAGCTTACAAGACCGACAAGATGTTGCCTATAAAAAAAAAGAATAAGGTATTTTTCCTTTGCAATGAGAGTACCAAATTAAGAATCTGCTTAATTAAAATAGTGTTAAATGTAGATTGCATTACTGAAGACATTGAAATACAGCTGCTGTGTCTAGTGAAAGCCTGCATAATTTACCAAGACTGTACAAGGAACCAATGGAGCAGTCACTGCAGACTGTTATAGGAAACGTCCTGTTTATTCTAGATACATTTCTTTTTTTAATTAAAATGTCAATGATAATTTCATAGCTGTCCTCCAAAAGAATCCTTCAGAAATTTTTAAAGTGGTAGAATATGAGATAAAATCATCAGTGCTGCTGAATAAAGCAGATAAAACCTGTAACATGCTATTCTTTTTTATTCATTTTTCTTTCTTGTGAGTTGATACTGAATTATGTGACTTTCTTCACAGGTTTTGCTTAAGGCAAATGTGACAAAATCTGAATATACATTTTATTTAAAAATCTTTGGACCAGGCATGGTGTGTGTGCCTATAATCCTAGCATTCAGGAAGCTGAGACAGGAGAATTGCTAATTTAAGGCCACTCTGGACTGCTTACTAAATACCTGTCCCCCACCCCCTAAAAGAAAAAAATCCCTTCTTTGGGAACCACAGCAAAATTTGGATAGAGACAGAGATAGTATAGCTTAGAAATAAAGGTGTAGGTATGAATACTGTGAAACTGTCAAGGTGGTGCAGAACCCTTCCTACTGGTAGGTATATCAGGCTTAGCTGGACTATATTGTCTCAGCTTCTCACTGGCTTTTGATCAGGGATATTGTTGCATGTGACTGAATGAGACCAAGAAAGAGATGAGAGATCAAAAAGTAGTTGAGAACCCCTCTGCACTGTTTTTTTCCTTTATGTTCATGATGACCAATGATTTTTTCATAAATGTGCCTAAGAATTTTAGTCCTATAGTTAACAGGAAATGTTAGTGAGTTTTATTTTTGTTTTGTTAGTTTAGTTAACTTTCATTGCCTTAGCTTTTACATTTGTAAAGTAGTACTCATAATATTACCTCAATCAAAGGATTATTTTGTGCATTTAATGGGATAATCCATGCAGAATTGATCACATGGGAAATATCAGTAAGAGTGAACTGCTGCATATTATTTGTTACTGGGTAAAACCGTTTTTCTTGCATTGGAGGCAGTGGAGTATTACACTTAGCTAACTTCATAATTATCTGTCATTGTTGATCTGGTTCTTGTGGAAGTTAGTTGTGCTGTTCTGTGTTTCCAGGTGTTGTGCTGCCTTTCTCTTTCTTTGTAGTACTTCAAGTCTAACCTCCACGTTGTACACTTCTTTGTCTTTGTCTTGCCCTAGCTTGACAAAGGTTAGAATTAGAGGAATGTTTTGGAATGTTCAGTACTCTAAATGTTCTTTTGTGTGACCACCTCCTAAAAGCTTCTTGACTAGAAAAGGCTTATAGATAGAAAATGGACACATCACCAAGACATTAGGAAGTTTTATGAGAAAACTGTTTGAAGAATGTCATGATTTTGTCCCATATAGCTTTTTTCTTTGAGCTTCAATAAAATGATAAATGAAATAAATACCAGGATAAGAAGTCAAATGCTATACTACCTTTATGTGCAGTGTTTACACATGCTGCATGTAGTAGAATGTTAATATACATCTGGTTTTTTCTGGCGATTTTCTAAGTGCTAGAGATATAGCTAATGAAAGCATAGATTAAATGATTAAGGTGCATTGTCTCAAAGATTTAGCATTTCTAGTTTTAAGGCAGAAAGTTGCTGCTATGAACTACTCATAATAATGTCAGTGATAAATTCTTTACTTTTGAAAAATATTGCGTAGTCCTCGTAGTGTTCCTCTTTGTTAATGACGTGGTTTCTACCCTCCTTGTCTGTATTGCTATTTCTCCAAAGAACGCTTTAGTCTATGAGATTTGGTGTTGGACTGGCCGTGCCTATTTGGAGAGTTACATTTATGATTCATGAATTAGGCTTATACTTTTGAGCAATACTTTGAAGTAATTAGTTAGTTCTTAACTAGTTTTGATTCTCAAGCACTCTTCCAGAGATTAGTAAGTTTCTTTTTCTTGGTCTTCTTCAATAGAAAAGTGTTACAAATTAATGCAGTCTTTGCAGAGCTTCCACTAAGGTAACACAGTGGTTTTTGCCGAACTGAAGCTATGATTCAAAGCTAGAATTAAATCACATTTCCAGTAGGTGTTTCATAAGGTCACATGGATTATAAACTATTTACTTTCCTCTTTTAAAGTAGTTGCTTGCAAACCCTTACTTATGGAAGCAGCATCTATTTCAGATATTCTTTAGAACTATGTACTAGATTTTTATCAAACACTAGCTCACATTCTATGTACTTTAATTTCAGGCAGATGTCAAGGGGCTTTGTTTTCAGATGAAATCCTCAAGCATCTATACATATGTAGAAAGTTGTTTTCAACTTTGAGTGGCTTGATTTCTTCATGCTATTTTACACATAGTGTAGTTTCTTAAGCTGTTATTTATATTTTAAACAGCAATATTGTATAATAGGTAAAACTAGTTTGTGAAGATTTTTACGTTGTTATAATCTGAATGCCGGACACTTTCAGCCAGGCTTTCTGGTTAATTGATGATTACTGCATCCCTGCTGTGTATAAAAATCACTACTATTAAATGAATTCCTGGTTTTATGTAACAGATATATTGTAACCATAAACTTACCGGCTCTTTACTTCATGTTTTTATTGACTTAGAATTGGTTGATCAGTCAAGCCATTTGCAATGGAATTGATTATGAAGCATTTATAGCAAAGAAGAAGACTTTAATAAGAAGTTAAAGAAAAAATGTTATAAATTACTGTTCCTAATTAATATAGTAGGAAGAATATTGTTTGTACAAAGTCAGATCATTTGAACTTACACATATTTGAGCATATGTTAATTAGCTAAACAGTTTAAACATGTTTTAATTATGTTTGGGGAAAAAACAGTCTATGTCTGTTAACTTCATAGAAAACAAAATTAGGATAGGGAAAACTTACTTGTTATGATTTGATAGTTACTAGTTTCTTTCCTTAGTCACCCCAGACTTAGAATAACCTCCTAAAAAGAACCATTGTCTTACTCTATTTTCTTAAATTACTCACTGCAGTTATTTGCTACTTTTGTAGCAAAGCTCTTCGTAAATAAGAGTAGTGTTAGCATTGTATGGTAACCCTTTTTCTTTGTCTAGTTACTAGACTTAAAGAACTTGATTTTACTATATTAACTTGTGATGTTTTTGTGCTTAACCATCAGCTTTTGTTTTTTGTTTTGCTTTGTTCTCCTTCAGTCTTCTACCTCTAGAGCAGTATAAAGAAAGAGCGGTCTCTCTTTGAGAAGAGTTTTGGTAGTATTCTTGTGCATATTCATAAGTTCTTTAGTGAAGTTGTTTACTTATAACCTTTTAGGGTCCTCATCCATATTCTTCAGCACTTTTTTTTAATCAAAATTCTTTCTTGATTTTCTTTGACACTTAGAACAACTATGTTTTTTAACTTAAAGAAAATATACAAAAGTATAGAAAATGAGATACTCAAAATTTAGTCATAGAATTAATATTTTGATAAATTTCCTCACAGTATATTTACCATATACATACGTAAGACACCTTATGAATGTGCATAATCATTTATGTATGTTACTATGTACATTGCTCTTTTTTTCCACTTAAAATCTCAGGAACATTTTCTTATGCTATTAAAACTTTTATGTGAACATGATTTAAATGGCTACTTAATATCCCATCATTTGGCTATATAATAATTTCTGTAATGATTCCCTAATTTTGTAAATTAGGTTGAACTGAATTTTTACTATAAATAGTAGCACCTTGATAAACTATTGACATTTTAAAAAATTAATTCCCTAGGATAATTTCCAGACATATAATTAATAGGCCAAAGAGTATGATAATTTCTAAGGCCATTGATACAATTACATAGTTGATTTTCATAAACATACTCATCTATACAGTATTTTCAAGTTCTAAGTCTTTGTGTAATGTATGTGAAACTAACTTGGAATTATTTTCATAATTCCTATTATTTGGTGAATACAAGCTTAGAATAGCATCATGCCCTTATTTTACTGCATTTTATTCTGAGAACAAAGCCAAAGAGATGTGCTGGAGCATCTCAGTCACATAATGGGAAGCTAGGGTGATTCCCCCATGTAATAATGAAATCAGTTTCTAGTGATTTAATGGGATAATAGTTGATAGATGACCAGCTGCAAAGTAGACTAAATATTAATAAGCTGTATATAATGCTAATAACATGCCATGTGGTTGAACCTAGCTACAGATACATACATGTTATTTTTAAAGCATTTACAGGTGTAATTTTAATTATTAATTTTCCAGTAGGTTCTGTTTTCCAACTAAAGACACTGTGACATTTTGTTTTAATATATGAAAGTTTTACAACATTTAGAAATTATTTTTGATATTTTTCTCTGTAAATAAATACCAGTAGCATGTTGGCTTAATCATGATAGATAATTTTGGACAAATGTTTCTTATATCAAGTGTAATATTATAGATATACTTCACATTGTAGAAACTATTACTATAGATTTAAACTATTACCTTATGTGTACTAAATATTACATAGAAAATATATTTTCTTTGTTTTTTATCAACTTTCAATATTAATGTTGGCAATTTCTACCATGGCATTAAAAACAAACAAAACTACAGCTTTATTTTTAACTTACTTATTAGACTTAGTGTTATAATAGTTCTTATGTAAAAAAATGATGTTTATTTTATGGTAGTTACTTCTAAATGTTATTAAGTTTTTTGTAAAACTATTATATCTCCTTCTTGGTATTGTAACTATCTTTTACTTAAATATCATACCAGTTCTTGATATTATAACTACCTTTTGCTACTTACTCATAAATAATTCTTTCCATGGTTTCTTGTCTTAGGTAATTAGAGAATACTGGCTTCTATGATACATTGTTAAAATAATAATCTCTCGGTAGCATCTTATTCATAATATGAAAGTGCTACTACCACAGTGACTTGGACATGTGTGTAAGAGTGTTGTTAAGACCGTGTTGCTGCTCTTTTCTAAGCTGCTGGGTTTTCACTTTGTTTCATCTGCTTTTCAGCTATGAACACATCTGCATATACATGTTGTGTAAACTTGTGTGGTTCTGTTCTCCCCCTATTCTTTTTCTTTTCATTCTTAACTTGGTTTTCCTTTCTCTTTCATTTCTCACATGCAACTGTGCATGTACATACATATATTAATTTTCAGCTGTTGGAAACAAGATTGCAGTAGCTACATCTAATTTAAATACTTAAGTTTTACTTACATTTTCTCTTCATTAAGTTATGGATATCCATAATATTTATAGATTTTCATGAGTACAACTTGTTCTGTTATTCACTGTTCTTTGTCTTTTGCTGAAGAATAAATGGTTGAACCAGATATTTAAACTGTCATATTAGTGAATCAAACATGCTTATGCAGACACATCACCTGGGATCTCACTAAAAATTCAAGGTCTAAGTCAGTTGGTCTGCATGGATCCTGAGAGCTATTTAACACATGCACAGGTGTGGTAGATGCTCTTCGCTGAGGCCACACTTTGAGTGGTTAGGGCTGAGACCTGTTAAACAGTGTCATTTCTTTAGCATACAATATTTGCCTTTCAAAGATAATTTCTTCATACATTACCTGTGCATTCAATATCTATAAGGACTGAGAAGGGTATATTTTGTTTTAAAATCTAATTTTCCATGAATTTTTAAAATTTTTATTAGCACAAGTTTGCAGTATGTGATGATTACTTTCCTTATGGGGAGTTGGTACATGTAATAACAATACAAGATCTTTCAGTCTTAATCGTCAATGACGGTCCCACATACAACTTCCTTAGTGTAGTTTCTACTTAGTGTAGATTAATAGTGACATACTGTTATTAATTTTTACTTTTAGTTTTGTGGTATGCCATCTCCCATTGATGGTTGAAAACTTTTATGGGAATTTGAGGGTGAAAGTGATGGATGAGAAGCTGGGGATTTGGGAGCTGGGATGGAGGCAGGTAAATCTGAGAATGAGGCTACTGGATAAAAAGGCTTTCTTTCTTTTTTTTTTATTCCTATATTTTTCACTATAAGAACGTTGTTCAAACAAATTGAAATGATCTGCCTGTGAAAGTAAGAAAATGGCCTAATGCTGCTCATATATCAGAGTTGTTCCTATTTAAATAAGATGTCTTTTAAATAGAGATCCCCATCAGTTCCTGTCCAAAAATGTACAGAGCTTGCAGCAATAAGGGTGTGTATTGGAACCTGCATAGTGATTAGAAGATGGGTAATTTTAGAAAGCGTTGATGCAGTCAAGTTCTACAGGTTGTTCCATTATTTGCACTTCGATAGTCAAATGTGACCAGTATCAACACACCTGTATATTTAAGGTAAAGCCTCATGTTTTGCAACATTGACAAGAAAGAAATGATCAGATTAACTAATGTAACCAATTCCTGAGATGGCAAAAGTCACCTACTCAATTATAAATTCAAAGAAAGAAAAGTGGGAAACATTTTCCTTGCCAGCAAACAGTATGCTTGAAAATATAAATTGTGTATTAATTTAGGACAAAAACATCATCTACGTGGATTTTGGTTTTTCAGACTTTTCAAACCTTACTTCAAAACTATGTACATTTAAGTTATATTTCCAGGCTTATTTGTCTGTGGTTTCAGTGAACATAGATTACCCTTTTGTTAGTCAGCCTACATTTAAAAAGCTTATGTTTTGCCATAATACAGTAGAATTATTTGTAGTAATACTACAAGTCTCTAAACTGCATGAACATTATCCTGCTGTTTTATTGTTTTATAATGTAAAAGTAAATGCAAGCATTAAGAAATGTGCAGGGCTGTCAGACTCCTTCAGGATTTAAGAAAATTGCCTTGACTGTTAAAGAACTGAAAATAATCTTTTAGGTCTCAAAGAGCAGTTGTTATAATATTGCCTAGCATTTTGCTTTCTTTTTTCTGTTGCCATAGTGGTGATTTGAGTCAATGCTGAAGAAACTCAGATTTTATTTGATTGCGACACACTGCTATTGCCTTGTAAGAGTTACTTATAAAACAGCACGGTTAGAAATAGGAAGAAAATACAAGACTCATTCTTAACTCTACCTAGGCCAAACCATAAATCTTTTTCTTGTAATTGTGCAGCCCAGCTTCTTGATCCAATTTGCAAATTTGATGTAATAGGCACAAATAGCATGTGTTAATCAAAAAACTGTGAACTTACTCTGCAGCCTCCTCATAAAAATGGGACAAACATACAACCAAAATCCTAAAGCCAGAGCCCTCCTAACATGTTCTCAGGTGGCATTTGGGAGTTTTTAAATATAAGAAAATCAGTATTCCTTATTATTTTTAGCCTTTCTCCTATCTGTTTTAAAATACTTCCATTTAAATGCAGATTTTGATTTTCCATCTGAGACTAGGTAGGAGTCATTCTATTACACTACTAAAAGAATAATCCACTTTAACACAACATTTCTCCCTAAAGGGATGGTCTTTTCTAGTCATAAGGTATTATTTTTCTCAGAATGATATGAACAGTCATGATGTAGTGATTTTATCTTGATTTGAAAGATATTTTATTCTGGCAGTAAAAGGGATTAGGAGAATATCACTTTTATTCTACTGCTAAGAAATAGCCTAACCTTGCTCAAGATTATAAATTAATTTTCAAATTGTTTTGAGTTACGTGTATGTTTCTATTTTTATTATATAAAAATTATAAACTCTGTGAAATGAAAATCACAGGCTTCATTAAATTGAATTCTTAAACGTTGGATTGTATACATATTTTTGTAATAAACCAGGTAGCATATTGGAAAATTACTGAGCAATTGTACGTTTTTGTTTCCTTTTTTTTTATGCCTTTTAAGAAAGCATCTTGGGTTACAAAAAAAAAAAATCAGAGCAGCTAGTTAATGCATTCAGGGCATAGATATTTTGATTTTGCCTCAGCCTTGAAATGTATTAAAACTTTAAGTTAAAGAAGGTGTACATTAATTAAATGGACTGTCTCAGGCAGAAGAAGGAAGGCTCTGAAGTCCTTGTTGCTATTTGTTGGGCAGTCTTGGTGCGTAGAATGCAGCTATCCAAGGCTTAAAGCACATTTGGACCCTGTTGGGATGCTAGCACCATGCCCCTAGCATGCTGTCATTCAGCCTACAGATTAATTAACCAGAAGCCGCACAGTCCTCCTGCAGAGCCATGTGCTTTTAGTCAGCCCATTCTTAAGAAAGAAAATACAAGGTTTATAAAACCTTGAGAATTCACAAAATTTATTTCTCTTAAAAAAATCAGCATATAGTGGCATTTGTTCTAGGTATAGATTTTATACACATATAAACATAGGTATGTGGTTATAATGTTTTCTCATCACACAGGTAATTTTAGTGGATTAAAAACTTTAAAACCCAACCAGTATATGACATGTATAACCTTTTTAAAAATTCCTACTCAAGCTGGGCGTGGTGGCGCATGCCTGTAATCACAGCACTTGGGAGGGTTGCAGGAGGATCATTGAAAGTTCCAGACCAGCCTTGGCTGCAAAGTGAATTCAAGGTCAGCCTGAACTGCGTGGTGAGACCCTGTCTCAAAAACAAAACAAAAAAAAATCCCACTCTGTGACTTATTAAATCATACTGGATAGAGTACTCTTAATTATGATTTAATAACAAATTAATAAATAACTCAGAATCATATATATGTTCTCAATGAGTTTGTTCTTTGTTGAAATTCGTTGTTCTAGGAAAGGTTCATATATTGCATTGAAATTCAGACCTATACTTACACACTTAGAAGGTTTTAACATTCAGCTTAAACATATATGTATCTGCTGCTCACAACTATGTTTATTTGAATTTTATTAAGATTACTGATTGTCCTCAGCAAAACATTTCATATGTAAAAAATATTTGAGAGGAACATTTTTATACCATATGGTAAATATTTTAAAAAGTTTTAAGAGGGGTGTGGATGTAGCTCAGTGGCATAAGCACCTGCCTGGCAAGCACAAGGTCCTGAGTTCAATCCCCAGTACTGCCAAAAAAAAAAAAAAAAAGCAATTTAAAAAGTTTTAAGGGGGCTGGGGGTATAGCTCAGTGGCAGGTTCTGGGTTCGATCCCTGGTACCGGAAAAAAAAAAAATTTAAAAAAGTTTTAAGTAAATTTTGATGTACCAGTATCTCTATCTTTAAAATGAATATAATAAATTTGCTTGTTTCCTTTCATTTTAGCTTCTTAATTAATTATGCTAAGTATCATTAATAATTTATGCACAAAATATTAGTAAATCTCAGTCATTTCCAAATACAGTTAAGGTTTATGTTCATAAGATAATATTTGTGTCTTAAAATTAGGAAAAACAAAGAGATAAAGCAATGCCAAAAAAGGCATATTTTCATTTAAATTTTTTAGCACTGAAGAATGCAGCCACTCCAACCTTTTTTCCTTGACAATGTCAATTTTTTAATACTCTAACTAGAATTTATTTTGTTGTAGTAAATAAAAGACAAGTCATCATTAAACAGATTTCGCTGTTAATTCAGTGTATGATTACCCTTTGCCATAGGTATTTTTAAGGGCTTTTATCCAAAATAAAATTCATTAAAAATGCAATTAAAAAAATCTATTGTTAATGATTGCTTGAGTGACTGGCTCATAATTGACTCATTACAATAAAAAAGCAACTGTTTAGGAATCATGACAATGAGCTACAGTACAGAGGGAGTACTTCATTGTCGGCCCTGTGTGGTTACGGGATCCCGAAGGTGCAGCAGAGGAGCACGTGAGACTGCAGAGTGGAACACAGCTTTCTCCTTTACACCAGTTCTGTGAGCTCAGGTCATGACCGAGCACGGGCAGTAGACATCAGAGACACTCTTAGTTACAGTGTGCCCCAGTGAAGGGTAAACGTGGGCAACGCAGTCCACTAAATGCCCGCACTCTGACTCTTCTTTGTTTCCTTCCCCAGAAATCTTTTCAGTTGACTTAAATTACAAACTTGTAATCAGGAAATCTTTTACTTCTGTTGAGACAAAACTAACAAAGACAATACTGTCATACAAGCTCTCATTATTACCTGCGCCCTTGTTAATGTAGAAAAGTGTATAAATAGCTCTCTTCCAACCTCTAAACTTTTAAAAGCATTCCTAGAGACTTGTTTTTGTTCAAGTATTTTTGTTATCAGTATTTGATTTTTTTAATCAATTACTCATTTTATTTTTAAGCCATAGGTCCAAAATAAGATAAAATATAATCTTGGTGATATAGGAAAAAAAGTGAACTATACATGATAAATTTTATCCCTTGACAAACCACGGTTTTATTTCTCTTTTTGTGTGTGTGTCTTGAATTTGTTAGAAAGTTGACAGATTGTATGAACTTTGCAGTGTCAAACTTTGTGATGTGGAATGTCAGCTGTTCTCTTTAGATTATAAAATCCTAAAGTACTGACAAGTGTAAATAAGAATGGTCATTAATCTATTCTTAGGGTTCCATCTATAAGGTAAAAGCCCTGAACTCCAGCAGTAGTTGAAAAAGCTTCTTTAATGAGCCTTGCATTTTCAAAATGCTCTTCCTGTTTGAGGCTAGAAAAACAGTAAAAGTTTTAAAGGCTGATGACTCTTGCTTTTGTTTAGTCTATAACAGCAATATTAATGTTGCTTTTGCGTTCTGGTGGCTGACTCAGGTGTAATTTTTCAGTACATGTATTAAACGTTGGATTACTTTGAACTCTAGATTTCCAGTCAGCCAGGAGAGCACAGGCGAAGCAGGGACTTCAGCATCAGACTCACTCAAGACACACCATTACATTCAGTCCGAGAATGTTGAAAGTAAGAGTTTAACATAAGAAAAAAAAAGTTTAATATAAATTACAGAAAAATTCTCAATGAGATACTGAACTTTTAAATAAATAAGGTGAAGTTACCTGAGCTCACTGTAACCTAAATAACCAGACCCGTTGGTTACCATTGTTACTCCTCTTAATGCAACTGTGCATTCCTCTCCTTGTCTTTCATTTTGAACCTGTGCATTTTTTTTCCTGTAGAATTAAGAGGAAATGAAAGGAAACAGCCATTTAAAACGTAGTGGAAATCGCATTGCTGTCTTCCAATTTTTCTTTAAAGGTCTGCTTACATAGTTTACCTTTCCTCATCTAAGCAGAAATAAGCAATGCCTTTGCCACACTTGAGGTTGAGTGAGACGGCTTCAGTCATCTCACACTTACATGCACTTGAGCATGCACGTATGGTGCTTTTGTAATTCAGAAATTAATTTGCTAAGTCACTGCCTAAGTTCTATGACTGTGTCATACCAGTTCCCAAATATTTTATATGTGTAGAAATTAATGTAGTTGGGACTCTTGAGATTATCTTCACTGGTTCATGGGCATATTTTATATTTATGATTTGATACCTACTCATGCCCAAGTTTTGCGGCCTGGATATAGCCCTAGCTTCTACTTTTATTCACGTCTTCTATCATTTCCTCAGAGAATATATAGGGTAGAGTTATGTTCACTTTATAAAAACGATGATCTATACTTGTGGGAATATTTAAACTAAAGTATCTTCTATACATTGCGAAGTTTTTAGGCATTTCATATGCAAGCAATGATTAATTAAAGTTATGATAGCCCCTGTGATGTGTTAATTTATCTTTCTCTGTCTAGGATATATTGACTTTGAATAGTAAAGAACTATAGCCATCCATTCATCAAATGTGTTCTGAGTGACTTTTCTGGATATAGGATATAGATATCAATAAAAGAATGACTCAGATATCTTGGAATTCATAGTCTAGATTACTGATGACAGTATTATATTGTGATGATAGAGTTTTGGTTTTTGCTTTTTTAATAAACAAATGCTGTGAATATAGGAGAAAGAGAGTGTGAGAGAGAAAGGTATTAGTTTTTACCTAGGGAAGGCAACATGATGAGTAGTTGGGAAATACAAATGACTAATGATTCAACAAGAGATGATGGATGACTTTTTAGACTGAGAACATTTTATATGGAGCATGAGGATATAAAAAGCATGGTGCATGCTTCTCACAGTTGGTTTTGACTCTATTATATGTATAAGGCAGGAAAGAGGGAAGTTAACTTGGGAGGAGGTTGTAAAAAGCATAGGACGCCTTACTGAGGACTTTGGACATCCTCTTTCATAACTGATGGAGTCACTGGAACTTTCTCAGTTAAGAAAAGTGACTAATTTGTATTTTATATGATATAGAGGAGCCAGAGGGAGGAGAAATGGAGATTAACTTTTTTTGAGCATTCCTAGATTGTTAAAGTATCTTGAAATAGATGGTTGTAATATTTAAAGAGAGAAATCAAGACTGGGTAAATTGATAGTAGAGGGTATTAGCATATCATAAATAATCAAAGTAATGTAAGTAGATAGGCTTCCCCAGGGATGGCATTGTATAGTAGAAAAGAATTAGGCAGCAGTGTCTTGTTGCCCAATTGTCACTGTGCCTCGGCCTTCTGTTCTGTACAATGGAGATAAAAATTGCATGCTTCATAAAGTTGCTGAGAGGATTCAGCAAAAGAGAATAGCTTTTTCTTTAAAATGAAGTCTTTTGATAAGGAGGAAGCAATAGCTAATCAGCAGGAGTTTTATAAGATGAGAGAGATTGAATAAAGAAATAAATATGGGTCAGGAAGGCAAAAATTAAAGAAGATCCAAAAAGATTCAGAATTGATGACATGAAGAACACAGGCTGTGGGCTAGCTCTGGACAGAAGAATGTGTTTAGAGGTGAGAAGCAGAATGATCATCTTACATCTGAGATAATATTTTTGTGGCTTCAGAGGCAAAATGATTTCAGATGGTTGAGCGTGAGGGAAGTAATATTATTTGAAGAGAATTTTAAGTATTTAGAATGATCACTAAGAAAAAAGGAAAAGCAGGTAGAAGTATATATAAAAATCCTAAAATAAAATATTTAATATTCTTTGCAGTTGAGAGGAACGAGCTGCTTATTGTTTGGATTCATCAGTATAAAACAAATTACCAAATGGAAAATGATTTGTTGAATAGGGGAATGGTGATTAGAAATTTCTATGATATGTTGGTTCTGATATAAAGGCCGTGTTTTATTTATTGTATTTTACATATAATTATATATATTTATGAGGCATAACATGGTATTTTGATACAGACATACAAATATAAAGAACAAGTAAAGGTGATTGTCATTTTTATTTCTTTAAGCGTTTCTCTTTAGTAAGAAACTTCAAGTCTCTTTTCTGCTGCTTTGTGAAATACATTGTAAATTATTGGAACTATACTTACTTTGCTGTAGACTTTACTTATTAGCGGCATTAGGCCTCATTGCCCCAGTGCGACTGTCACTTGGCGCCTGTAATGTGCCCTTTCGTTACCCTCTCTCCCTTCTTAGCCTCCAGCCATCACTACCCTATTCTCTATTTCTCTGAAACAAAGGTTTGGCTTCCGTGTGTAGGCAGGGGCGTGTAGTGTCTGTCTCTGAGTACTTGCCCTGTCTCACCTGACTTACCTTTCAGTCCTGGACCGCAAGGATGTTTCATTCATGCTGGCTGCATACTATGCTGTAGTACGTTTATCACATTTTATATCCTCTCCTCTAAGGTTGGGCACTTCAGTTGTTTACATATCTTGGCTATTGTAATTGATACAGGGGAGAGAAACTCCCAGCCTGAGTGATACCTGAGATGAGTTCCTGTTCTCTAAAATTGAAGAATGAATTTTAGGAACAACATAGGTTAAGAGCAGAATATATTTATTGAGGGAAAGAAAGCTTCTGTCTGAGAGAGGCAGAAGAAGGCCCAAGAGGGTTGCCCAGGGAACCTCTCCTTTCCAGGGATTTTACAGAGCAAAGTCAAGGTGAGGCGTGTCCAAGATAGGGGAAAACCCAGGTGGGCATGAGGTGGGACAACTGTGGTCAGCCAATAAGATTGCAAGTATAATTGTTCAGGTGAAATTCATTAAATCTGGATAAAATTGGGAAGTGAGTCACATAACAAAGGGGCGTGAATACAGAACAGGGGCTTTTGCTGTAGAGGGTTGTGTCTGTGACTTCAAGGTGCCACCTATTTAGAATATCAGTGCCTGAGATCCATCCTTAGGGAGGTCTGTGGGTGTGTTTGTTTAATCTTTTGTTCTGAGATCTGCCCCCAGCAAGTGGGGCCTCTCCACTGGCTGTGCAAAGGTATCTTGTCTTCCATACTGGCTCTTTCCAGGGCCTGGCCCTGTCTGACTGCCTATAATATTTCTATCTAACTCAGCTGCCTACAACGTAATTAGTGATGTAATAAACCTGGGAGTATAGATACCTGTGACATACTGACTTTATTTCCATCAGATACATACCCAGTAGTGGAAATCTTAGGTCCTATTGGACTTCTAGTTTTAGTTTTCTGGGCAACCCCTGTACTGTTTTCCATAATAGCTGTGTCAATTTACGTTCTCGCCAACAGTGTGCAGAGTCCCCCTTTCCCCCCATCTTCAGAAACGTGCATTTTTTTTTTTTTTTGGTCTTTTATTACGACCAAAAAGCTATGCTGCCAGGCATAGTGGTGTATACCTATAATCCCAGCACTTGGGAGGCTGAGGCCAGAGGGTCATCATGAGTTTGAGACCAGCCTGAGCTACAAAGTGAACTCAAGGCCAACCTGAACTGCACAGTGAGACCCTGCCTCAAAAAGATTAAAAAATATATATATTATTGTGGGACCCCCAAAAAGTAACCCAGAACAAAATCGAGATTTCTCAAAAAGCGCTTTATTTAAGCTGGTACCCAGCGGCGTCTCCGTTGCAACGCAGGCAAGGAGAGCACCGGGTGGGTGGATGGTCGGGTTTTTATGCTCAGCGAGGGCTTAGGAAAGGGGAAGGGTAGGGTGCTTGGAGACTCATACAGAACAGAAAACGGCGCAAGTTTAGACATGCAGCTTAAGCACACTTTTAGCCCGGGGAGGGGGCAAGTTACAGCAAGTTACAACATGTTTGTCTTATAGCAACGGGAGCAAGCGACAACATTTGTTTGTCTTGTAGCAACGGGAGCAAGCGACAACATTAACGGGAGCGAGCAGGCTACAACATTCCCCACTGGTTTTGGCCAGGGGGGGTCAAATCATTGATGCCCCACTAACGGTAGCATGAGGTACTGGTTCCCATCCCTCTGATCGTAGGACCATCATTTTAACTGTTTGTATGCGAGATTCTATGTAGTTTGTTATACACTTGAGTACACACAGGCCCACCGTCACTATCAATAAAATTCCCAATAATGGTCCTAAAAAGGGGATCAAGTAAGCCCAAAATCTGTTCCCAGCAAGTGAACCCCAAAAGGGGTGTTCAGATAACTCTCGCCGTCTTTTAATTAGGTCTTCTTGGAGCTGTTTTACTTTAACTATGCCTGACTTGTTGGCATAGAAGCAACATCTCTCTTGCAAGGCGAGGCATATGCCTCCCTGTTCAGCAGTTAACAAGTCTAGTCCTCTACGGTTTTGGAGGACTACCCCTGCTAAGGAGTCAATTTGGTCTTGGAGGTCTTGGATTGTGCTAGACAGGGCTTGAACATCATTAATTAACTGATTGGATAGCTTGGCATAGGAGTGTATCGCAACCCCCATTCCTGCCGAGCCTGTAGCTAATGCTCCTGAGATTCCTAATCCTATTAACAAGGGTATAAATTGTACTGCTCTTTTAGCTCGACCGGCGATATAGTCAAGACTAGGGATGGGAACAGGCTCTTTTCCAGGAACGATATCTATGTCGGGCAACAGAGTTGCCGTTATGCACAATCCAGTCCAATTACTAGGGAGAAAAGTATATGCCTGATTTCCTCCACAAATAAACACTTTCCCTTTGGCAGGACAAAGAGGGGAACTGGCATTTATGATCTAACTGCAGTTTGCGGAGGTGGCGTACCTGAGATCAATTTCATAGCTGTCATTTGGGGGTCTTCCTTGTACACAGGATGTGAATTTAAAAGCCAGGGGCTGAACCTTGAATGGCAATCCAATAGTACAGTTTAGACGAGTGAGGTCAGTTATCTTGCTTGGAGTATAATTTGAAGGAAGGGCAGGAGGCATTGGTGTGCCCAGGGTTATACATAACCAACAATCCTCAGCTAGGTTTGGTCAAGAAACATTGAGTGCCATTAGAGTGGCCATCAAGATATCTAAGGTTTGGGTGTCTAAATCAATCCCTCGAGATTTGGGGAGAGCCAAAGGGTGATAATCAATTCTCGGGGGGGAAATCTGGGCTATAATATTTTCTATTTGTTTCTGAACCCCAGCTTGTCTTAATTGGTCTTGTGGTCCACCTCCATCAGAAATGTGGATAGGGGCTATTTTATTCCAGCACACTGGGCTTCCGGGAGTGCCCCTGCAAGAGTCCTCAACATATTTGTAATTTCCTAGCACTTTTGGCATAGTGGACCAATCTCCCCCAAAGGTCCCTGCTTTTTTCTTCAGCAGAATAACTGTAAAATAGGTTTTATTGTCGCGCCCTTGGCACTCGTGGACTGCTTCATAACATGAAGAATGCATGGAGTCATAATAGTGATTATACGTTTCGCATTCCCAAGGGCATCTCCCGGGTTTACTTGCTACCTTTGGGACCAAATGAGGTTTAAAATAACATTTCCAGGATTGCTGGTAGCCCCCTCCTAAACTAGGGGTTACAGTAAGTATTGCCATCTTATTTCCACAGTCTGTGCTCTGAGTATGCTGGGGAACCTCCCAGTGTAGGGAATTATGTACATCCGGGAGGTGGCTTCCCCGAGGATTTGGATGATCTTTATTTACAATTATGTAACCCCCTCTGCAGTCACACGGGGCACCAACAAACTCTTGTGTAAATCATCCCAATGTACTGGGGGCCCGAAACCACCTTTTGTAGGGAGTAACAGAAGTGAGAAAGTTAACAACGTGAACCATAATCCTAACATCTTGTTAATTTTATCTTAAGGGGGTTATCCTGCTTGGTTATTGTCCACTTACCTTGTTGATTAAAGGCGGTGTCTGGCAAAGGAAGGACCTTGAGATGAGAATGATGAATCCACGCCGTTTTTCCAGCTACCTTTGCTGCTGTTGGGGTGCTGAGGACGACTGTGTATGGTCCTTCCCAACGGGGCTCCAGTCCCTCTCGTTGATGTCTTTTCAGCAGGACCTGGGCCCCAGGTTTGACAAGTGGAGTGCCGTTTTCCTCTGTGTCCTTAGGAGGGGGGTGTTGCTGACGAAACAGCATGTGGATGGTGGTCAGGATGGGCTAAAGTGCTTGAAATGACTTAATGAAATCTTGATTAGTTAATTCAGCAAGCTTTTCCTCAGCTAAACGAGGAATCAAAGGGGGAGGTCTACCAAACATAGCTTCAAAGGGCGATATACCAGAAACATAGGGAGTGCAGCATACTCTTAACAAGGCAAAGGGAAGGAGGCTTACCCAGTTTTCGCCAGTTTCTAGATTTAACTTAATCAGAGTAGACTTAAGGGTCTGGTTCATGCGCTCTACTTGGCCTGAACTTTGAGGCCGGTAAGTGCAATGGAGCTTCCAGTCAATCTGGAGAGCCTGGGACAATTTTTGAGTTACTTGAGCTATGAAAGCCGGGCCATTGTCGGACCCCATAGAAAGGGAGAGGCCAAATTGGGGATAGTGTCATATAGAAGTTTTTTAACTACTGTTAGAGCTGACTCTGACTTGGTGGGGAAAGCCTCGGTCCATCCGGTAAAGGTATCGACCATTATGAGGAGGTATTTATATCCACTCAGGCCTGGTTTCTTGATTTCAGTGAAGTCTGTCTCCCAGTGTTCCCCCGGCATAGTTCCTCTATATCGAATGGTTTCTATGGCCTTGCTTGCCTTTGGGTTTACTTTTTGACATTGGTCACAACGGAGGCTGGCAGAGAGGGTTAGCTTGCCAAGTCTGGGTATAAAGAAACGGTCCCGAAAAAGTTCAGCTAACTTGGAGCCACCCAAATGTGTGGCCTTGTGGGCCTGGAGAATCAGTTCTCTTCCAAGGGCCTCAGGGAGGAGGATGTGCTTATCTGGCAGCTGGAACCATCCTTCTGGCACGTCCCGCTTAGCGCCCAGTTGGGTTGCCAGATGTAGGTCCTTTTGAGTGTAAACTGGCTCTGAGAGGGTTGAGGGCATCAATAACATGGTAGGGGAGGTGAGGATCCCCACTGGTTTTGTGGCTACTTCGCGGGCTGTTTTGTCTGCCAGGTTGTTTCCCTGAGTTATATCGTCAGAACCCTTAAGATGGGCCCTGCAATGCATGATGGCCACTCGGCTGGGCAGCCATATGGCAGCCAGGAGATCTAGTATCTGGGGGGCATTTTTGATTCTTTGGCCCCCTGTGGTCAAGAGTCCTCTTTCTTGATATATAGCTCCGTGCACATGTACAGTGGCAAAAGCGTATCTGCTGTCTGTGTAGATGTTAATCTTTTTATTTTCCCCTAACTGGAGTGCCCGAGTCAGGGCTAGGAG